>PISX010010111.1:0-72006 GCA_004024625.1 Mellivora capensis
CCATTCGCAATGACGTGGATGGAACTAGAGGGTATCATGCTTAGTGAAATAAGTCAATCAGAGAAAGACAACTATCATATGATCTCCCTGATATGAGGAAGTGGAGATGCAACATGGGGGACTAGGGGGGTAGAAAAAGAAGAAAAGAAACAAGATGGGATTGGGAGGGAGATAAACCATAAGTGACTCTTAATCTCACAAAACAAACTGAGGGTTGCTGGGGGTAATGGACATTGGGGAGGGTATGTGCTATGGTTAGTGCTGTGAAGTGTGTAAACCTGGCGATTCACAGACATGTACCCCTGGGGATAAAAATATGTTTATTTAAAAAAAAATAAAAAATAATAAATTAAAAAAAAAAGAAACAAGTGACAATGGCAAAAACTGCCTTTCCTAGAAGTTCAGACTTAATGTTAGGCTTAATATTAATGTCTTAATTAGGCCAGACTTAATATTAGGTCAGACTTAGTATTAACGTAAGCACAATGAAAAACATATAGCTTTGAAAAGTACAGGTAGAATTATGCAAAATTTATACACTGTGGGCTTAAAAAAGAACCTAATTCTTATTGGGCAGTATCTATTCATTTGAAACTGCTTTTAGAACATTTTAAGTGGACGTTTTAGTAAAAAAAAGATGTTACTAAGATAGTATAAGGCAGTTTCTAGAAGATATTTACACCTAATGTTTGCTTTAGCTTAAATTTCTTCATTGAAAACACTCACATTTAGTTTATATTTAAGTTTATTCTAAACTCACAAAAAAGTATCATGTTGCAATCGATACATAAATGTGAATGGGCCTGAGGTGGTACTCAACCAAGGCAAATCTACAAGTTCGACTTCTTGAATTCATTATTTCTATGAACATCTCCAGATATTGATTTTCTGTTTGCTTTACAATTTAAAAAGTATTATTTCCTTAAATTTTGAGTAGGTTGTATGGTTATATCATTCAGAAATTATCAAGAATGCAAAAGTATACAACAAAAAACTTCTTTCCTTTCATTGACACAATATACTTCTTATGTATCCTAGAGAACTTCCCTACAGCACCTAAGAATACATATTCCCTTACTACAATTTTCACACGAAAGGAACATGCTCTACCTAATTATTTGCACCTTGCCTTTTTTTTTTTAAGGTTTGTTTATTGTTGTAATAATGTATCTTGGAGCCCCTATTGCTCCAGTACATAGAGTGTCTTTCTTCTTTTTACATCTGCCCAGAGTTCCTTTTGTCGATATATAGTTTATGTAACTGTAGGTGTGCTGACAACACCGACTCCCTCTTTGGCCCTCCGTCTTGTTTGCTCTGCCCCACAGGTGGTACCAGTTTAGATAACTACCCTGTAACCTTGCTACCATGCCCCTCCCTCTATAAAAGCTGGAGTTTGAGGTCCAGGCTTTGCAGAAAATACGGAGGCAGAGAATAGACGTGGAGAATGGCCTAGTACTACCTGGATCATCTCCTCACACATCCCGCATCCGCTGGATCCCCTCTGTGAGTCAGTTACTCTGGATAAAGCTGTGTAAATGACACGGAGTGGCTTCCTTTGTTTTTCAGTATTAAATTGTGTCCTCAGTCTGGAGGACCGTTAGTGACCCCCCCTCTACCTTCTAACAATGAGTCCCCTATTGACTGACACTTGTTTACATTCTTGATTCTACAAATAATGCCACAATAAATACCTTTGCGTGTATGTGCTTTTTCAAATATTGGAGTATTTAGAACGGGACTTTTGCCAAACTAATGGGTGGAAATGCTTATCTCAGTGAGTTTTAATTTGCATTTATTTTTATTATCATTGAGTTAAGAGCTAGTTGTAAATTGCTTTCCTATGAACTGTTTATATCCCTTGTCTATTTGTTTCACTATTGGGTTTCAACCTTTCCTTAATGGTTTTTATTCTATATATTAGAAAAGTCATCTTTTGAAATGTAATATCTTTTGACTAATGTGCAATAACAGAGTCAAATTTTAGTCAATTGATTTTACATGGGTTTATTTTATTTCACCTGTGGTTATATTAATGAGGTTACATTGTACTAAGTGGCTTAGGATCACAAATTTAAAATGTAGTGTGTCTTTCTTCCTGACCTCATAATTTACTAGGGATGATAAACATCTAAAAAGAACTTGGATACAAGGTGGGCGTGGGTAAGAGAAATTAATCCTGACTAGGGAATCAGGGAAGACTGGTACTGGGAAAGGTGGGTGGGGGAGGGTAGATTTTGCAAAGGAAACTTAAAGGAGGAAGGCTCTTAAGTGACCCGTCAATTTGGAGTCTTTTGGGCGTCTTGTGAACACTAAGTGGCAGAGAGCAGGTCTTGAGGTGATGGTCTGTGGCATGAAAGACCTCTTGATAAGCAGAATCAGAGTTTTTGAACTTTAAAGAATCATAATTCTCATTAAAATCATTTTGCAAATGAAGAATTGAGGCAAGAGAAATTAATGGATTCTCTTAATGTCTGAGTTGTCAGAGGCTGTGCGGGGACTCAAACTATGGATTCCTGTCCCATGTTGTTCCATTACTTACACTCCCTCTAGAAAACTGTGGTTAAACTGAAGAAGGCTCTGAATGCCAGTGAAGGAATATGGAAAGGACCTGTAATGATTGAATCCAATTATTAGGATAAATTAGAGGGAAGAGGAGGTAAATATAAGAATCAACCCAGGTGAAATCTGGGTTATTGTAAGAAAAACTAACCGCGTTTCCATTTTGAGGCCTCACAAAACCCTGGGTAGATAGCACGTTTGTTAGAATGCCTTCTAATCTTCTGGTTTGAGAAATTATATGGGCACACAGGAAAATAAGTGTCTGTGTTTGTATTTTCTGTGTGGGGTCATTGGCATGAATAACAGAATCTAGACTATTTATTAGGAAGGTCCAGCTTTGCCCTCTTGAGTCCCCCTGGCCGTGTCACATACATTGTCTTCACTCTTAGGACACTCATCCAAAAGGTTAGTCCTCCCAAGGCTGTGCCTTAGGAAGAAAACAGCAATCTAAAGCAAATGAGTACTTCATTTGGGCATAGCGTCAACATGTGTAATTTAATACTAAGACTGAAACTCATTACTATGGGCTTCATTCAATATCAGCACATAAGTATAGGCTTTCATATTTTACCACTCCTTTCTCCATCAACAGCTATATGTTTCAAGTTCATCTTTTGTACAAGCAATCAATTCTCAGGAAAACTGGCTGTCAAGCTAGAGCTTGAAGGAAATAAAAAGAGAAGAATATCAATAAGCTTCCTGCTGCTTTGTCCTTTATAAATGGTCAGATTTATGCCTTGTATGCCTGATACCTATTTTCTGAAGCTAAGCAGTTGGCTTCCAGAGGGGAAAAAAAGCCCCTGAACTATCCACCTTAAAGATCTTGCCCTTTACCTCTGGGACAGGTTAATTAGCTTTTTGGGTTTTTTTCCATTTAAATTAAAGACCAATTACGATGAAGGGGAATAATTACATTCAGTGGCATTTTATTTCTGATTTTATTATTGCTTTAGTCTTGCTTGATGTGGTTGGCTTCAAGTCTAACAGCCAGAAAACAGGATTCACAGTTTAGATGGTATAGTGACCTGAAGAGGTATAATTACTTCATAATTGGGTTTATATATTTACTAATTACCATGCCCCAGAATTTTTCAGTTTAAAAGTAAGGAAAACAATGTCCATAGTTGGGAGCTTTTCAATGAAATACTTATGTAATTTTCTAACAGTAGGAGCTCAGTGGTGATTCCAGCCACAGTGAATTTAGCGATGGTTAAAATAATCTTATATTACAACCAACTACCTTTGGGAACTGATGCAAGCCCATAATCCATTTGATTTTTGTCACAGTCATGCTCTAAGTAAACAGTTTTTGGCTGCTACCAAGAAATTTACTCTCATCAGAACTCAAAATTTTGAAGCTTTTCAAGAGCATTTGGTTTAGTCAGCACCTAATCTGAAAGTAAATGGAGTCCTTTCAAATTCAAGGTTTGATAAGCTTGCAAACAGGAACTCCACTAAGCTTGATTTCTTGTAAATTGAATAAAGGGACCACAAGAGATGTTGTGAGGGCATTACCTCCATCTAGAGCGATTAAGGCATTCAGTACATGGAATCAGATTTTTCCATAGCAGCTGCTTATGTAGTGGATCAATCATTGAAAAAAGTTACAGAAATATGCATAATAATAAATTGAAAGTTCAAGAAAATGTGATCTTTGAGAGCTTTAGAAAATTAAATACACCTTTCTCAAATATTCATATTTACTTAGAAAATTATATACTAAGAAGGTAGGTTCTACGTAGGAAGAACAATGAAAGCCATATGATTACTTCTCTTCAGTTCCCTATTATGTTCCCCATTTGCTTAAAATCTATGTTACCTTGAATAAGTTGCTTTAATTTTCCAAGTCTGAATCTATCTCTATGCATAACAGGAGAATAATACTGCTTATGTATAGGGGTAAACCCAGGCCAGAGTGGATGGTTCCCAAGAGCGGCTGCTGTGTTTGCACTGATGTGAGTTAAAGGGGTCAGTGTTGCTCCCTAGGAATGCAGAAGGAAACCTTCTCTTGGAGTTCTTCATCTTGGTACTATGATTCCTTTATTATCTTTGCCACTTTGGAGTTAGATGGCAAGTTAGTTTTCTTCTCCGCTTCATGTAGACTTAAAAGTTTGATTTTTTTTTTTTTACAGTTCTTTTGAATGCAAGAATAATTACTTCTCTCTGTATAAACTGACATACTACAGCCAGGGAGTCCTGTATGGGCTGAGCTGGTTTAATATTTAAAAAAAAATTGCAAACAAGACAAACAAAAACCAGTATATGTGGTCAAGGCTAGATCGACGTGCAAATTCTAAAATATATACTATCTGGCACTTCACAAATAAATTTTGTTAACCCCTGCTCTATGGGCTTATATAACTTTCTAGGATCCTTATGAGAAATGCTGAATAATGTATTTTAATTCTTTATCCTTTCAAGCCTCTGTGGTACTTTGCTCTCTTCCAAACTGTCAGTATTTGCATTCATGGTTATAGCTACCCATGTCAAGGCTGCTGCTTTCGTTATATCCATTCATTACACATCAAATGTTTTAAGACTCGGGACACTCCTCATACTGTATTTTATAGTTTAAAGCTGTTAGATTTATATGTGTATCTCTTCTTCAGATGCTCAACATGAGAATCGGTCAACTCCTAGAATGGCAGTTTGGCCAAGGGTAACAAAGTGCATGATGTCAAGGAGTCTGATTTGAATTTGATGAGTCACACACTCATCCAGTGTGTGACCTTGGCCAGTATAGCCAAGTTTTCTGCTATAGTTTCTATACTAGCTACACAGTCTAATATAGCACCTTCTAGAATTGTCTGGCTTTTCATGAGAAATCATAATTGAATGCATTTTTCTCAGTTTCTAATGCCTAGTCTAGTCTAATGTCTAGACTCCCCCCAAAATATTAGTGGACTCAGAATTTGAGGTCAGAACAATGAATTTATGGATTTAACCCCATGTTAGACCACAAAATAATACCCACAGTTTCTTACAGAGTAAGAAATGAATTTTTTTTCTTTCAACAGCTGGGAAAGAAATAAAGTTTAACCAAATAAAAAATATTTATCATTTTCTTTGTAGTCTGAATTTATTAGACATGACAAATGTTGTGATGTGTAAGGTTGTCTGTATTCTTTCTGCACTAGGAGAATCTTTATCTTAAAATATTATTAAATATGTAATGAGTTTTGTTATCAGGCACATCATTTTTGACTGAGAAACAACTTTATGAAGTGAGTATTTAAGGGGTCATGTCAGTGAGTACTTGTACAACTATAATGTGTGATGTGACATTACTGAGTGCCTTCAGGGAGATCTCTTTCTTCCCACACATATATTTATTCTTTAACGTGGCTTCATTTGGAAGCATGCTGAATAGCATGGTAGCAGCAATTGCTAGTGGCTTCCCAATATCTATTTCTCTTTCTATTTAGTAAAAGAACCCTTATTTTTACCGTTGCATATTGGTACCTAGGTAAGGAACTGTAAGTTGTCTTTTCCTAACTGTGACTAGATATGATTGTGGTTAGGGAAAGTTGTGTGGTAACTGATGCAAGAAAAATGGTTTGAAGTCAACAGCCAGGAAAGAATTCTTGAGAAGTCTTTGGTGTAAAAGGTGGTTTTATTAAAGCACGGGGACAGGACCTGTGGGCAGAAAGAGCTGTACTGGGGTCATGAGGAGTGTCCATTGTGTACTTTAAAGTTGGGAGGGGCTTAGGGATAGCTTAAGTCTCTAAAGAATTTTGAAAGCAAGGTTTCTAGGACCTTGAGGGGGCTAACTATTGTTAGGAAAAGGTCATTTATTATCTTCTCATAAAACTTTAGTCCTGAGACCTTTCAGATGTGTATCAGTGGGTCTATGCTTGGGGGATGATTGCCAATGTTTATCTTGAGGTGGGGGTAGAGGTAAAGGAAGTTTCCAAAGGAACTTTTATATGTTAAAGTAGATTTACAGGATCCTGGGGGTGGGGCTAAGATTGCCTTTTGCCCTCAGCAGGGTATTAACATCTAGACTGCTGAGTTCCTAGAGGAATGTCACTCTGCCTGTTTTAAGGACTTGTTAATGGGCTGTAGGTAGTGAGGAAATTTAGTAACCTTTCTTCTTCCTTTGTTTCCTACATGAGTAATGTCTAGGTAATCTCCTACAAGAGAAGGGCTGTATCTTCTCTTTTTCTAACATCTTGCTGCCTAGAATGAAAATTGAGGTGGCTGGGGCTCTAGGAGGTATATTGGAACTGGAGGTCAAGGATTACCCAACAGGGTAGGGAGGGCAGAGGACTACATTGTGCCTGGGTTTCTGATGTTTTGAAAGTCTTTGTAAAATCTGTATTGTCTTCCTGCGGACTTACTTTCTGTGAGATGAAGAATAAGTTATATCTTGTTTTAGTTACTATTATTTTCATTTCTGCCATAGATGGTAAAATCTAATTCTGTCTAATATAGATGTCAACAGATTTAATTCATTCATTGTAAAAGTGAAACATCAACGTATTTTAAAAAGGGGAGCATATTGATGCTATAGCAAGGATCATGAAACTTTAAATTTGCGTCTTGACATTGTCTTTAAATCCATCATTCATACCACTAATTAATTATGTGTGTGAGAGTATGTGTATGTGTATATAATGACTATGGTACAAAAACTTCTCTTGACCACTGTATTAAGTAACTTGATGTTCCAGTGTTGTACCTGTTCTTGGACAGAACTGATCAGCCAGTCAGAGATCTTATGTCTATGAAGCAATAATACATATTACCCAGGGACATTTCTTTAGCACAAATCAATTTTATCATAGAGTTAAGAAATTCTGTAAAAAATGTGTGGATTATATTACTCTTAAAAAAGTTGTATTTTCTATTTCATTTGCATTTTGTTCCTTCATTTACAACAACGCTTGGCAAGTGGCACTAATTCGTTAATTGCTACCAATGAATACTGCTATTTTTTGTGAATAAAACTACTATTTGATGACCACAGAGGATGTCTTCTACATTATGTAGTATAGTTGTGCCTCTGCAAATAAAACACACTGAACATATCATAATTTTAAATATTTGTTATCTATGAATTTTCACAACCAGGCAGTGTGGCAAGATGACAGATCCATATGTGAAATAAGAAAAAAATACTCATGTATAATAATGCCCAGCAATTTCTTTTTGCATTTTTGTTGGGAATAATAGATTCAAAGATGAAGTACATTTTAGTGATTAAATATTAAAATAACCAACTGCCATGTAATTAAAGTATAAGCATTAGTCTGCTAAAATAGTAAGCAACTCTTCCTTAAATATCAGAAACCTGCAGCATAGTAAGACTTAGAAGTCATTTTAAGGGGGCACCTGGGTGGCTCAGTGGGTTAAAGCCTCTGCCTTCCTTCTGCTCAGGTCATGATCCCAGAGTCCTGGGATCGAGCCCCACATCCATCGGGCTCTCTGCTCAGCAGGAAGCCTGCTTCCTCCTCTCTCTCTGCCTGCCTCTGCCTACTTGTGATCTCTGTCAAACGAATAAATAAAATCTTTAAAAAAAAGTCATTTTAAGTGAACACTAGAAGTAGGAAGAGAATTCATATTTCTTCGTTTCCAAACTAGTGTTCCCTTGGATATGCTCTACGAAGTTTTAGAAATGATGAATTATTGATGGATGTCACACTGTTGTTGACTTTTCTGAGCAAGAGATTTAAAATTCAATTCTAGCTTGTACAAAAGCTTTGGAATTAATTGTAGACACCTGCCAATTTCTTTGCTCTGTCCTTCACCTGAGGAGATTATCACTAAACCTCTGCCATTCCTGTTATCACATTCTGCCCCAGTGGGGTTCCACTGCTCACTCATCAGAGCAGACCTGTAATCCCCTACAGCTCAGAGGCTGAAAATGATATGGAACCAAATCACACTCCGGGAAATGGGAACCCTGAATTTTAATGAAGCGACTAGTTGTGATATTTTAAATTCTCTGCTTCATTAATAAAAACCTTGCACTTGCAGCTACTATCCTAAAGCCTATAAATATTGTAAAAGACCAAATGCTTCTCAAAAATATCAATACCACTTACTAAATAAGTTATTTACAAAGTAAGCAATGATACAGAACTACAGAACATGGAAAGAGAGGGAAGCTACTGGACAAAAGTAAGCCACATTGGAAATATGCTGGCCAGTTGATATGGGACAAACTCCTAGAAAAGCACTAAGGAGGTAATTTTATAAAGAGGAATGATGATCTGGATGTTTGTTGCTACCAGTAAAGCCTTCTAGAATAAAGTCACATGATAGATGGGTGTCCAGTAGGAGATGCTAGCTATAGAGGGGGAGGGGTGGAGGCCAAGTGTTGGTTCTTTTTTTACAGCACCCCCCCCCCCCGACAACTTCATAGTCAAGAAGGGACTTCTGTTGTCACTATTTCTGTGTTTCTAGGCAATATATTTTCTTTTCTCAATGAGAAATAAAACTGTATTAGCTGTTTTGTTATCAGATGGTCAAAGTTGTTAAGTGCTTATTTCTATATACTGAGTACTTAAAGCGGTGGTGTGGGTTATTGATTAGTGAAAGAAAAAGATAAAATGAGCTAACTGAGTGATATTTGGGAAATCTTCTGATATCTGACTCCATGCAATGGTATGAAAGGCAAAAAGCTGGTAAGAGTTCATGAGTAAACAGAAGTCTAGGAATAATAATTTGACATACAGGATGTCAGTGGGTGGAAGAAAAACAAAAGGACTCATCCAGGAAGAAAAGTGATGTTCTTGTTACATATTTACCATGCACGGATAGTTTAGAGAGGGAACTGCACCATAGAACACCCATATAAGCCACAGTTGTTTGAAGTGTGTCTTTGTCCATTCCTCATCAGTCTTAGGAAGAGAGGAGGAGCCTCCGCCAGAGGGGATTATGAGCCAGGTTTTGTGACAGGGTTCCAGAAAGGGAAATTTGTTAGTGCCTTCTGGGAGGATGGAGAAGGTCAGAATGGAAAGTATTTCTCCATGGAGAAAGGGGAGAAACCACGAAAGAATTGAGTGACAACCCAACCCCTCCACTCCTCTACCCCTTCCACCCCTCCACCCTGCTCTACAGAAATTACTTGCAGCTGTGACCTCAAGGTACCAAGGAAGCAAAACTCAGAGCTGGGAGCAACATGTGTAAGGCTCAGAATGTTTAGAAGGAGAATTACTGGTCAAAGAGTCTGGACATCTGAGAGAATGAGGATGAGGGTGTTGAGTGCAGGTTTTGTAGAATAAAGCCAGGCCCCAGTATTCAAATATTCCAGAGTTGAAGGGGGGGTTCTCATTTTCTGGGCCATTCACATAACTAATACTTGTAGCCTCTTGAGTCTAGATTTCTATAGTTAAGTGTTCTAATGCATAGAAGTGCTAACTACCCACTGTAACACCTCTTTGGGGATTGTTTGGTGGGGAGGGGTCTCCAAATTCAGTGAAGCACTCGACTTCCCAGCACAAAACTCACTCTTGAGCAATTTTAACACAAAGGTTTCTATCATTAAGTATGAATAACTCTTACTCCTGAGGGAATGGCAACAGGGTCGGTAACCATCTGTGGTGGCTTTAAAAAAAATGGTCTTGAAATTCCCAGATTGAGAGATGGGGGCTGTGTCTCTCCTTTTGGCTCTGTAGCAAATAGAATGCAGCATACATGACCTTGTGCCAATTTCATTCTCCAAGATTAAGAAACTGGCAACTCCTACTACGTGTCTCTCAGCTAGTGGCTCTTCACACCCAGTTATAACCCTGTGAAGAAGCCAGCTGATCACAGGGTAGAGACCATGTGTACTCAATCTAGCCAACAACCCCAGTGGATGTCCTGGCCAAGAGCCAGCATCGACCCCCAGACGTGTGAGTGGATGAGACTTCAGACAGTCTCAAACCCCAGCCCTTGCATCGCTCGAGCCTTGCAGCCAGAGAGCTCCAGGACTCACAATGCGTGAGCTCTGTCCAAATTGCAGATTCATGAGCAGCATAAATAATTGTTCTGGTCCAGTAGGTTTAGTGTGCTTTGTTCCACAGCAACAAATAATCAGAAACATTAACTATCTTAGATTTTTAGTGGCTACAGAAATCTATCTAGGGGTATCTCTAATTTGTGGATTTGGATTTTTCTGAGAAAAGATTTGCTCTGTGTCTTTCAGGATACAAGCTGGGAGACACTGTAGATTTCTTTTTAGATTATTAAAGTTTAGGCTTGGTTAATGGGAGCATTTTGAGAATCAACATTAATATAAAATGAGAGCAAAATTATGTAAAATGTTTTCCTGCAGCATTGAGCTGGTCTATAAGGAAATCAAAGGATTTTTTTTTTTCTTTAGAGTCTAGATTTTCAATCAACCAAACCCATCTATCTTCTTTCTTGGAGAGAAGCCTTATCCTCTTTCATCAGCTCCCTTCATACCCACCTTGGCCTATTGCTTGGGTCATTGTGTTAAACAGACTGCCACTTTAATAAGCCTACTGTTTCCCTTCAAATACCACACCATATTTTCTCTATCCTTCTTCATATCCCACCTCTGAAAAGTATGCTTGACTTGCTTGCATGCAGAGTTATCTGCTTTGTTAGCTTCCAAATAGGACTCATTTCTGGCTCGATGTCAAAGTTGATTGGCTAAAACTGTGAATTTATTAAATATTGCACATTATCAGGAAGATTTGGGTCTTACCAGCACCTGGCACACTAAAATATCAGGTATTTATTTGGATTAACTATTCACTATCCAGCTTTTATATATTTACTTCATTTTCTTCTTTATTTGTGGTTTTCCTGGACTTAGAGAAACCAAGGAAATTAAAATGTGGGCCTAATTAATGCAAGCAGATTAAACCACCAATGTATATAATTTGAAATAAGTTCAAAGTTCTTTTGTGCACAAAATGTTAAAAAATTAAGGAGAACGAATATACATTTCAGTTTTCAGCTAAATATTTATTGTATTGGGAGGAAAAAGTCGAATATATGATTCCACGCTGAACTATTTTCATTCTTGGTGTTTATGTTTTTAGATGTTTGTAACATTACTTAATTTTAAGATGTATTGATTTAAGTAAATTATGTAAATCATTTACATGCTACATCCTTTTTGAAAATGTTTTCTTTTTAAAAAATTATAAAAAATGCATATTGTAGAAAGTCTAAGCAATATATAAAAGTATGATTTGAACAGAGGATCTACCCTATGAGATCTTTTCTAAGTTGTTATTCCTATTCCCACCTGGTGTCCCAACACACCCGCCAAATTAAGTCTTTACTGTGGGAAAATTCATGAATCCTTTTTACATCACCCCTTTGACATTCATGAACATTATAAACATGACAAATCATTAGAATCAATTTGAAAAAGTTTATTTTAGAATGACATACTTTTTAAGCCACAAAGTTGACTGTCAAGTCTGGCGATGAGATTGAATCTTGTCTAAATGTCAACAGATGAACTTTTCAGACTTGTTTTGCAGAAAGCATGAGAATATTATGTTATGCTTTTGCATTCATTATCTTAAATTGTCTAAGGAATTTATTTCAAATAAATGACCAGTCACTTTATATGATAAATTGGGGGCTCAAAAAGTTAAGCAAATCTTCCAAACATATAAATAAAAAGCAGAAATGGCAGTAACCCAGAGCTTTATTGTTCTCCCAAGTCTGCACTGCTGAGCTGACAGCAATTAGTAGAAGTTATCATTGGAGAATTCAGGTAACTACAGTATAAATAATATTGCTCCCGTTCTGTCTGTTGTCATTAAATGCTGCTTCTTTATTCATAGAGTAAAACCTGACTCCTATTGAACTCTTTTAGCAAAGAGATGCAACATATTGAAGGAACACCTAAATTCAAATTTTCTCTCTCTCTCTCTCTCTCTCTCTCTCTCACACACACACACACACAAACTTCTGTTGTAATTTAACCCATGGACTTATTTTTCAGAATTTCCCACAGGCGATGGAAAAAAAAAGCTCCAGGATGACATTTTTTATCACAAGTGAAACTTGATGATATGGCCATAATCTTAGCAAAAACTAGAGCATCTCTTAAGGGAACAGTGGCCTTATGCTAGTTAAGGGTGCATGCCATCTGGCAGAGGAAAACACGTGATCACAGTGTATTGTGCTTCTTCATTGAGCAGACTTTGACTGAGTACCTGTTACGTGCCAGACACTGTTACAGGCAGTGAAGATACAGCAGGGAACAAAGTAGATTTAGTCTTAGATCTCATGGAGCTAAGATCCCAGGGATGCAACAGACAACCAAATGACAAACATGATAATTATAGTGGGTAACTTAATTATGGATCTGAATAAATATAGTCAACAAATAGAATGATGAAATAAGGAGAGGGGAACGAGTGCAGATAGATTGGGAAAGGCCTCTTTAGAGGTGAGAACAGAACAATGTTCTGGAGGAGGGTGAGATTCAGCTCTGAAAAGTATAATGGAGAACAAGGAGGCAGAGCTAATTTAGGTCTGATATTGGACACATGAATGTTTCATAATCCCCACAGAGTACAAATGCCTAAATTTGAATGCATTGTTTTCTATTTTCCAGAAACTAGTTTCCATGATCAATTATTACATTTCCTGACATTGATCCTATAATTCACTTATCGTGAGCATGAAGAACTGATTGATAAATCTGGTAGCTAAGTTGCCCTCCCTTGCTGGTTGGTTCAGGGGTAAATTTTAGTTTTTGAGCATTAATGTTCCTGAGTAAAAAGCAGAAAGGAACTACAGAGAAAATCGATGAGAGGAGAGAGATCTAGCTACTGTTAAAGAAGGAACAAATCAGGTTGAGACTCTAGAGAAAAATAATCTAAATCAGAGAAAGAATCAGGATGTCAAAAGATTATCCCGTTTATTAACAGAAAAAGACCATGCAATAAGCTAGGTTAGAATAATGCTAATTCCATAAGACAAGCTATCATATATCCCATTTCTAGTTATATTTACATGTACTATTTGAAATAATTATTGAATTTATATACAAATGAAGCTGTCCATTAAGAAGCCTGTAGACATGGTGTCGATTTAAGTCCCCGCCCCCCCTTCTTCTTGCAAATAATTTTTTACTGTCTCTTTCCGGAATTACAAAGCAGCATCATTCTTTCCAGGAAGTCTTCATAGACACCATATTGGGCTAAATATTTCCCATCTGAGCTCTCACAGTTCTCTGCACAAAGCCCTTTCCTGATCCCTTACCAAAGCAGATCAAGAGGAGACTATAGGCACTTCAAAGACAGGGCCAGAATTTTATTGTTCATCGTGTACACATGGTGAATGATGACTTCTTTGTAAGTGTTCAGTACATGTTACCTTGACATGATTACTCTGACTGGACCCTCATTGCAATCGCTATTTCTATGTTCTGAAAAGAATTCATGTTTATTGCATGGAGCACTGGGTGTGGTGCATAAACAATGAATTTTGGAACTTAGAAAAAAAAAGAATTCATGTTTATTGAGACTTTTTAAAAACAAAACATGGGAGAATTCCTTTAAATTTATGGAGTAGGGAAGGCCTATATCAACTATGGCTCAAAATCAGAAACTACAAAAGAAAAGATTGATGAAATGGACACCATGTGCGCACATATATGCACATACACGCACCTCCTGGTTTTTTACATGGCAAGCAAACATCATAAGCAAAAGCAAAATACCTATTAAAACCCTGGGGAAATGTTTGCATGTTATACTCTAGATAAAAAAACACATTTCCCTCGTTTATGAAGCAGTCCTAGAAAGTGGGAAGAAAACGACTGCTGGACGCAATAGAAAAGAAGCAAATTACAAGGGCAGACAGTTCACAGAATGCACAGTGCAAATGAGCCTTGATGTTACGAAAAGAACTTAAAAAAAAAAGACTAATAAGAGAATATGAAATCCACACCAAAATCTCTAAGTTTGAGAACATACCCCATTGTCGAGGTTGAGGGGAAAGGGGCCCTCTCATATATTCCTGATAGGAATGCAAAATGGTACAACCCCTATGGAAGGGGGACTGGCAATGTCTCCTGGATCTGAAGATGTATTTACCTTTGACCCAGTCATCTCCCTTCTGGAACTCTATTCCACAATTCGCCTATACATGTATGAAATCATGTATTTCTAAGGTTAGTTATTGTGACATTACTTTTCATAGTAAAAGATCAGAACGAAACCCAATTGTTTATCAATAGAGCACCAGTTACATTAATTACAGCCTAACCACACAATGAACTATTATGCAAACATAAGAAAGAATGAGGAGGACATCTAGTGACTGATACAGGATGAGCTCCCGGGTAGATTGTTAATGAAAAGATCAAGATGTAGACCAGTGAAGAGAGGGTAAGAGGGAAGGACTATTCATATTTTCTTGTGTTAAAGAATCATGGAAGGCCAAAAAGGAAACTAATAAGATCATTATGTAGGATGAGGAGAGGAAAGAATGAAGAGAAAGGGCAGGGGTGGGGACAAGACTTCTCTGTGCACACTTTATTGTTTTGACTTAGGAATCATGTAAATGTTAACTATTAAAAACTATTTACTAAACAAGCACTTAATTTCCAAAAAGAACAGGACGGTGACTATTAGCTTTGTGTATATACGTTATATTTATTTTTCTTCAGAGAAGATCAAAGTTATAGATGCAGAAATAAATGTCACAGTATCTGAGTGTGTAAAGAAGAGAATTTGATGTAGCTGGGAAAAATGTAATTTTAGAACCAGAGAGATCTAGGTTCAAATTTATAGCTCTACCACGTAATCAGGGGTTTGACCTTGGTTTCTTCCATTCTTCATTTTTCTCCTGTAAAATGAGGCTAATACCGACAGTGTCCAAAATGTTTCTAAAGGGTCAAATAAAAGAAGGTACTTAAGATTTCCTCATACATCATCTAGCTCATCAGTCATACAGCAAACAGATGCAGAGTCTGGAATTTGACCAGGATGTCTTCATTCTGGAAGCTCTCTTCCTTGCATATATTCATATAGTGTGACATTTCTGACATCAGGAATAGTCATTCTCTTGCTATCTGGTCATCCTAACAACTCCTTAAAAATTTAGCTGAAATCTTATTTCCCATACAAAGACTTCTTTCACAGGGATTTTATTACATTTATGCTTAGTACTACAAGATTTATGAGTTTTATATTTTATGCACTATATTTTTGTCTCTTAAGAACCATAAAATCTTTTGTACTCTTCCCCACATTTTAAACAACTGAGCATGTAAAAAATGCTCAATAAATTTTTGTTGATCTATTGTATGACAACATACAATGTGTATATGTATATGTATGTTGTACATACAATATGTATGTTCTTTCTGTATGACAGAAAGCCTAAATATTAAATAGTGAAGCCTACCTAAGTCTAGAGTACCAATTTTATTTTTTGATCGGTGAACCCATTAAATAATGGATCTGTGTCTTTTTGCAGTCTGCTAAATGTTTTTCTATATATCTAACACAATTATGAAGATTACTTTTAATGAAAACACAATGTGCTCAGGAATTACTAAAATGCTTATATTTTGGGTATAATATCATTGAATTATTTTCCATTCTAGTGTTTTATATAATTTTAAATAAGGTTTTAGCACCTTCAAAACTGACATTTAATTGTGAAAAATGGCAATCATAATTTTTCACCTGGCTACCTTTTAAAAAATTACTTTTTCTTGTATTTTTAAATAAACCTAATTTTTAGAGAAGTTATAGATTCACAGAAGAATTGGGCAGAAGGTACAAAGATTCCCATATGGCCCCTCCCTGTACACGTGTACCTATAGTTTTGCTCCTCCAGAATGTCATACAGTTGGAATCATATAGCATGTGGTCTTTTTATATTGGCTTCTTTCACTTAGTAATGTGTATTTTAAGGTTGTTTTTTTTTTTTTTATGGACTGACAGCTCATTTCTTTTTAGTGCTGAATAATGTTCTATTGCCTAGATGTACCACAGCTTTGCTTCTCTTTCTTGCTTGCTTTCTTTCTTTCCCTTCCTTCCTTCTCTCTTTCTTTCTTCTCTCTTTCTTTCTTACCCTCCCTTCCTTCCTACCTTCCTGTTCTTCTACCGAGGTGCATCTTAGTTGCCTCCAAATATTTGGCAATTATGCATAGAGCTGCTATAAACATTCACGTGCCGATTTTTGTGTGAATATAAGTTTACACTTCATTTGGGTAAATACCAAAGAGTGCGATTGCTGGATCATATGGTAAGAGTATGTTTAGTTTTGTAAGAAGGCACCAAACTGCTTTCTATAGTAGCTGTATCATTTTGCATTACCACCAGTAATGAATGAGAGTTCTTGTCCTTATGCTTGCTCTCCACACCACCATTGGTATTGTCAGTGCCTGGATTTTGATCATTCTAATAGGTGTGTAGTGGTATCTCATTGTTGTTTTAATTTGCAATTCCTTGATGACCCATGATGTGAAACATCTTTTCATATGCTATTTACCATCTGTGTGTCTTCTTTGGTGAGGTGTTTGTTGAGGTCTTTGACTCATGTTTTAATTGGATTGTTTGTTTTCTTACTGTTGAATTTTAAGATTCTTTGTATATTTTGTATTTTGGATAACCGTCCTTTATCAAATGTGTCTTTTGCAAAACGAAATTTTCCAGTCTATGATTTGTTTTTTCATTCTCTTGACTTTTTTTTTAAATTTTTTATTTTTTTATAAACATATAATGTATTATTAGCCCCAGGGGTACAGGTCTGTGAATCACCAGGTTTACACATTTCACAGCACTTACCATAGCACATACCCTCCCCAATGTCCATAACCCCACCACCCTCTCCTGACCCCCCAACCCCCAGCAACCCTCACTTTGTTTTGTGAGATTAAGAATCTCTTATGGTTTGTCTCCATCCCAATCCCATCTTGTTTCATTTCTTTTCCTACACCCCAAGCCCCCTAGTTGCATTTCCACTTCCTTTCTCTGATTGACTTATTTCTCTAAGCATAATAACCTCTAGTTCCATCTACGTCATCACAAATGGCAAGATTTCATTTCTTTTGATGGCTGCATAGTATTCCATTGTATATATATATATATATATATATATATATATATATATATATATATACCACCTCTTTATCCATTCATCTGTTGGTGGACATCTAGGTTCTTTCCATAGTTAGGCTATTGTGGACATTGCTGCTATAAACATTTGGGTGCACGTGCCCCTTCGAATCACTATGTTTGTATCTTTAGGGTAAATACCCAGTAGTGCAATTACTGGGTCATAGGGTAGCTCTATTTTCAACTTTTTGAGGAACCTGCATGCTGTTTTCCAGAGTGGCTGCACCAGCTTGCATTCCCACCAACAGTGTAGGAGGGTTCCCCTTTCTTCACGTCCTCTCCAGCATCTGTCGTTTCCTGACTTATTAATTTTAGACATTCTGACTGGTGTGAGGTGGTATCTCATTGTGGTTTTGACTTGTATTTCCCTGATGCCGAGTGATGTGGAGCATTTTTTCATGTGTCTTTTGGCCATCTGGATGTCTTCTTTGCAGAAATGTCTGTTCATGTCCTCTGCCCATTTCTTGATTGGGTTATTTGTTCTTTGGGTGTTGAGTTTGATAAGTTCTTTATAGATTTAGGATACTAGCCCTTTATCTGATCTGTCCTTTGCAAATATCTTCTCCCATTCTGTCAGTTGTCTTTTGGTTTTGTTAACTGTTTCCTTTGCTGTGCGAAAGCTTTTGATCTTGATGAAATCCCAATAGTTCATTTTTGCCCTTGCTTCCCTTGCATTTGGCGATGTTCCTAAGAAGAAGTTGCTGTGGCTGAGGTCGAAGAGGTTGCTGCCTGTGTTCTCCTCAAGGATTTTGATGGATTCCTTTCTCACATAGAGGTCCTTCATCCATCTTGAGTCTATTTTCATATGTGGTGTAAGGAAATGGTCCAGTTTCATTTTTCTGCATGTGGCTGTCCAATTTTCCCAATACCATTTGTTGAAGAGGCTGTCTTTTTTCATTGGACATTCTTTCCTGCTTTGTTGAAGATTAGTTGACCATAGAGTTGAGGGTCCATTTCTGGGCTCTCTATTCTGTTCCATTGACCTATGTGTTTGTTTTTGTGAGTACCATACTGTCTTGATGACTATAGCTTTGTAATAGAGCTTGCAGTCCGGAATTGTGATGCCACCAACTTTGGCTTTCTTTTTCAATATTCCTTTGGCTATTCAAGGTTTTTCTGGTTCCATATAAATTTTAGGATTATTTGTTCCATTTCTTTGAAATAAATGGATGGGATTTTGATAGGGATTGCATTAATGTGTAGATTGCTTTAGGTAGCGTAGACATTTTCACAATATTTGTTCTTCCAATCCAGGAGCATGGAACATTTTTCCATTTCTTTGTGTCTTTTCAATTTCTTCCATGAGTACTTTATAGTTTTCTGAGTATAGATTCTTTGCCTCTTTGGCTAGTTTTATTCCTAGGTATGTTATGGTTTTGGATGCAATTGTAAATGAGATTGACTCCTTAATTTCTCTTTCTTCTATCTTATTGTTGAAGTAGAGAAATGCAACTGATTTCTGTGCATTAATTTTATATCCTGACACTTTACTAAATTCCTGTACTAGTTCTAGCAATTTTGGAGTGGAGTCTTTTGGGTTTTCCACATATAGTATCATATCATCTGCAAAGAGTGAGAGTTTGACTTCTTTGCTGATTTGGATGGCTTTAATTTCTTTTTGTTGTCTGATTGCTGAGGCTAGGACTTCTAGTACTATGTTGAATAGCAGTGGTGATAATGGACATCCCTGCCGTGTTCCTGACCTTAACGGAAAAGCTTTCAGTTTTTCTCCATTGAGGATGATATTTGCGGTGGGTTTTTCATAGTTGGCTTTGATAATATTGAGGTATGTGCCCTCTATCCCTACATTTTGAAGAGTTTTGATCAGGAAGGGATGCTGTACTTTGTCAAATGCTTTTTCAGCATCTTTGAGAGTATCATGTGGTTCTTGTTCTTTCTTTTATTAATGTGTTGTATCACATTGATTGATTTGCGGATGTTGAGCCAAACTTGCAGCCCTGGAATAAATCCCACTTGGTCGTGGTGAATAATCCTCTTAATGAACTGTTGGATCCTATTGGCTAGTATTTTGGTGAGAATTTTTGCCTCTGTGTTCATCAAGGATATTGGTCTGTAATTTTCTTTTTTTGATGGGATCCTTGTCTGGTTTTGGGATCAAGGTGATGCTGGCCTCATAAAATGAGTTTGGAAGTTTTCCTTCCATTTTTATTTTTTGGAACAGTTTCAGGAGAATAGCAATTAATTCTTCTTTAAATGTTTGGTAGAATTCCCCTGGGAAGCCGTCTAGCCTGGGCTTTTGTTTGTCTGGAGATTTTTGATGACTGTTTCAATCTCCTTACTGGTTATGGGTCTGTTCAGGTTTTCTATTTCTTCCTGGTTCAATTGTGGTATTTTATATGTCTCTGGAATGCATCCATTTCTTCCAGATTGTCAAATTTGTTGGCATAGAGTTGCTCATAGTATGTTCTTATAATTGTTTATATTTCCTTGGTGTTCGTTGTGATCTCTCTTCTTTCATTCATGATTTTATTAATTTGAGTCCATCCTTTCTCTTTTCTTTTTGATAAGTCTGGCCAGGGGTTTATTAATCTTATTAATTCTTTCAAAGAACCAGTTCCTAGTTTCATTGTTTCGTTCTTTTTTTTTTTTTTTTTTTTGGTTTCTATTTCACTGATTTCTACTTTGATCTTTATTATTTCTCTTCTCATGCTGCATTTAGGCTTTCGTTGTTTTTTTTGTTTTGTTTTTTTGTTTTTTTCCCTCCAGCTCCTTTAGGTGTATGGTTATGTTGTGTACTTGAGACCTTTCTTGTTTCTTGAGAAAGGCTTGTATCGCTACATATTTTCCTCTCAGGACTGCCTTTGCTGTGTCCCACAGATTTTGAACCATTGTGTTTTCATTATCATTTGTTTCCATGAATTTTTTTCAATTCTTCTTTAATTTCCTGGTTGACCCATTAATTCTTTAGAAGGATGCTCTTTAGTCTCCAGGTATTTGGGTTCTTTCCAAATTTCTTCTTGTGATTGAGTTCTAGCTTCAGAGCATTGTGGTCTGAAAATATGCAGGAAATGATCCCAATCTTTTGATACCAGTTGAGACCTGATTTATGACCCAGGATGTGATGTATTTGGGAGAATGTTCCATGTGCACTAGAGAAGAATGTGTATTCTGTTGCTTTGGGATGAAATGTTCTGAATATATCTGTGATGTCCATCTGGTCCAGTGTGTTATTTAAGGCCTTTATTTCCTTGTCAATCTTTTGCTTGGATGATCTGTCCATTTCAGTGAGGGGAGTGTTAAAGTGCCTTACTATTATTGTCTTATTTTCTATGTGTTTCTTTGATTTTGTTATTAATTGGCTTATATACTTGGCTGCTCCCGTGTTAGGGGCATAGATATTTACAATTGTTAGCTCTTCTTGTTGGACAGACCTTTTGAGTATGATATAGTCTCCTTCCTCATCTCTTATTATAGTCTTTGGCTTAAAATCTAATTTATATGATATAAGGATTGCCACCCCAGCTTTCTTCTGATGTCCGTTAGTGTGGTAAATAGTTTTCCACCCACTCACTTTAAATCTGGGGGTGTCTTTGGGTCTAAAATGAGTTTCTTGGAGGCAGCATATTGATGGATTTTGTTTTTTTTTTTTTACCCATTCTGATACTCTGTGTCTTTTGATTGGTGCATTTAGCCCATTAACATTCAGGGTAAGTATTGAGAGATATGAATTTAGTGCCATTGTATTGTCTGTAAGGTGACTGTTACTGTGTATTGTCTCTGTTCCTTTCTGATCTACTACTTTTAGGCTCTCTCTTTGCTTAGAGGACCCCTTTCAATATTTCCTGTAGAGCTGGTTTGGTGTTTGCAAATTCTTTCAGTTTTTGTTTGTCCTGGAAGCTTTTTATCTCTTCTTTTATTTTCAGTGATAGCCTAGCTGGATATAGTATTCTTGGCTGCATGTTTTTCTCGTTTAGTGCTCTGAATATATCATGCCAGTTCTTTCTGGCCTGCCAGGTCTCTGTGGATAAGTCCGCTGCCAATCTAATATTTTTACCATTGTAGGTTACAGACTTCTTGTCCTGGGCTGCTTTCAGGATTTTCTCTTTGTCACTAAGACTTGTAAATTTTACTGTGAGGTGACGGGGTGTGGACTTACTGATTTTGGGGGGGGTTCTCTGCACCTCCTGGATTTTGATGCTTGTTCCCTTTGCCATATTAGGGAAATTCTCTACAATAATTCTCTCCATATACCTTCTGCTCCCCTCTCTCTTCTTCTGGAATCCTAATTATTCTAATGTTGTTTCGTCTTATGGTGTCACTTATCTCTCAGATTCTCCCCTCGTGGTCCAGTATTTGTTTGTCTCTCTTTTGCTCAGTTTCTTTATTCGCTATCATTTGGTCTTCTGTATCAGTAATTCTTTCTTCTGCCTCATTTATCCTAGCAGTAAGAGCCTCCGTTTTTGATTGCACCTCATTAATAGCTTTTTTTGTTTCAACTTGGTTAGATTTTAGTTCTTTTATTTCTCCAGAAAGGGCTTTTATATCTCCAGAGAGGGTTTCTCTAATATTCTCTAATATCTAATATCTAATATCATGCCTTTTTTGAGCCCGGCTAGAACCTTGAGAATCGTCATTCTGAACTCTAGATCTGACATATTACCAATGTCCCTATTGATTAGGTCCCTACCCTTTGGTATTGTCTCTTGCTCTTTTTTTTTTTTTTTTGTGGTGAGTTTTTCCACCTTGTCATTTTGTCCAGATAGGAATATATGAAGGAGCAAATAAAATACTGAAAGGGTCGCAAAGACCCCAGGAAATTGTACTTTTACCAAATCAGAAGAGACCCCCAATCATGGGGGGGGGGGGAGAAAGGGGATAAAAAGAAGCTCAGAGAAAAAAAATTAAAAAAAGAAAACAAAGAAAAAATATAAAGAAGGAAAAAATATATGTATATTAGACTGGTGACTAGAACAGGGTCACCCACTTAATTTTGGGAGTATTTTGGTCTCTTAGAAGAAACTACCTCCCAAAATTTTAAAGAATGAAAATCATATATAAGGGTAAACACAATGAAGGGATGGAATATGCCTATAAATATGAAAAAAAATTTTTTTTAAATTTCTAAAAAAGGAGTTGATAAAGTAAGTTGGTTGGGAGAATAAAGGAAAGTGGAGAGAATTTGCTCAGGCTGGAGACTAGAACAAGCCTGGAGCTAGATTTAGGGTATATTTTGATCTATTAGAAAAGTAGTACCCCACGTTTTTTAGAAGAAAAAACCCCAAGTGTATACAAAAAATAAAGTTAGATACAATGAAGGATAAAATATGACTATAAGAATGAGGTTCAAAAAGATTTCTTTTTCCTATGAAAGGTATTGTTAAGATAAACTAGTTAAAAAATGTTAAAAGAGGAAAGGGTAAAAGTTAAAAAAAATTAACAGAAGAAAAAAATAAAATTAAAAAAAAATAATTAACTGCAAGACTAAAGAATCATGGGGAAAAAGCCATGAATTCCATGCTTTGCTTTCTCCTCTCTGGAATTCTGCTGTTCTCCTTGGTAAGTGAACTTGGTTTTGGCTGGGTTTCTTGTTGATCTTCTGGGGGAGGGACCTGTTGTAGTGATTCTCAAGTGTCTTTGCCTGAGGCAGAATTGCACCGCCCTTACCAGGGGCAGGTTAAGTAATGCGCTCGGGTTTGCTTTCGGGAACTTTTGTTTCCTGAACGCTTTCCATAGAGTTCCAGAGGACGGGAATGAAAATGGCGACCTCCCAATCTCCAGCCCACAGGAGCCGAGAGCTTGGGGCCCCACCCCTCAATGCGCCCTCAGAGAAAAGTGCTCAGTCACTCCCATCTCCCTGGCCTCCGGCCATACTCCAAGCTCACCCAGCCTGTGACCAAGCATCTCTGTCTCTGGCACACAGCTCCGCCTGGAGTCTCCGAACCCCACAGATCCATGAGCTCTTCCAGGGGGTGTCTCCCCGGATCTTGTGGGGACCCCACTCACAGAGCGGTGGCCTGTGCCACAGATTACAGTTCAAGGTAATCCCGAGTTGAGAGCTCACTCCTTGGCTCTGTCTCTGTAGCCAGCTTTCCCGCTCTAATACCTGCGAGCTCAGCAACACTCAGACACTCCCGATCCTTCTGTGACCCCATGGGAGCTGGGGCCACGCTGACCCTGCATGGGCTTCACCCCAGTTTAGCCTCTGGAGTGATGTCCCTCAGTGGAGCAGACTTTTAAAAGTCCTGATTTAGTGCTCCATTGCTCCGCCACTTGCCGGGAGCCCGCCCCTCCTGCTGCAGTCTATCTTCCCGTCGCTTTGGATTCACTTCTCTGTCGGTCCTACCTTTTAGAAAGTGGTCGATTTTCTGTTTCCAGAATTGCTGTTCTTCCTCTCTTTGATCTCCCGTTGGATTTGTAGGTGTTCGCAATGGTTTGATAAGCTATCTAGCTGAGCTCCTGCTACCTGATGTCGTCTCAGCTGCTACTTCTGTGCCACCTTGACTCCTCCCCCTCTCTTGACATTTTCTTTCACAGAGCAGAAATTTTTAATTTTAATGAAGTCTAGCTTATCAATTCTTTCTTTCATGGACTGTGCCTTTAGTGTTGTACTTAAAAAGTTATTGTTAAACCCAAAATCCTTTGTGTTTTCTCCTATGTCATCTTCTAGAAGTTTTATAGTTTCATGTTTTGCATTTCAGCTTGTGACCCATTTTGGGTTAATTTTTGTGAAGGGTGTTAGACCTGTGTCTAGATTCATTTGTTTTGCCTGTGGATGTTGTTCCATAACCATTTCTTGAAAGGATTATCTGCTCTGCTCCACTGTATTGCTTTTGCTCCCTTGTCAAAGATTAAGTGACTTTATTTATGTGGGTCTTTCTGGACTCTATCTGTTCCACTGATTTGTCTATTCTTTTGCCAATACAACAATGTCTTGATTACAGCATTTGATGACTTTAATGTGCATTTACTGTATTTTAGCATTTGTCATTCTAAATTACCTGAAGAAATATTTAGCCATCCAACTGAAAATAGTATATTACTCAAAGTAAGTCAGAGGAGTGGGCCTATCCATTGTTTTCTATGTAATTTCCACATCCTACTTGTAGTTCTTAGGGTCACTGCTCCATATTTCTTGATTGGCAATCCAATATTATTATAACTTTTCCTTCTTACCTGGGCAAATTGGGTTTTTGTTTTTGTTTCTGATGCACAAAATGATAGTTCAACTGAAAAAACACCTAAGAATTTAAAATATAAATTTAATACCAATTTTATATAGAAGCTAATATATTTATTTTTGCTTGATTATCAGAGTGAAAATTGGCAAATGACCATGTGATACAGACTTAATGCTAGACCTCAAAACCCCTTTATTTTTTTTTTTAATTACACACTCTCATATACAAATGTATAAATGTGCATCCTTCAACACTGAGAACTGACAATATCTAGTTTGTCTTTTATAAAAGAAGCTACTTCTTTATGAAAAAATTTTAGATATTTTATCAATAAAATAGTTGTGTTTATTTTTTGCTGTGTTTGAGATTCTATGCTAAGCTTTGCCCTATACAACTTTAGGGCAAAATTTCTTATAAATCTAATACCTAGTAAGATAGGTGCTACTATTAGCTCTATTTTGTTTAATTTTTTATAGAATTATTTATTTATTTGAGAGAGAGAGAGAATACATGTGTAACAGGGTGAGGGGGCAGAGGGCGGGGAAACCCAAGCAGACTCCGTGCTGAGTGGGAACCCTAGGTGAGACTTTGTCATGACCCTGAGATCAGGACCTGAGCCAAAATCAAGAGGCTGAGGCTCAACCAGCTGAGCCACCCAGGTACCCCTATTAGCTCCATTATAGAGGTGAGGTAATTAAAGTGTAGAGAGGCTAGAAAGCTTGTCTAAGATCTTTCACATTTAGCAAGGGTTAGAGCTGATCTTGTCAGACTGGCTCTGGGGTCTATAATCTAGCCCCCTGATTGAACTAAGAGGCTGGCATATTTAAGGGTTAGTGTTATCTTTAGCTTATGAAATCTCTTATTCTTAAATTTGGTACTCTATGGTAGTCTTCTTCTTCTTTCATTTTTTGGAATCCAGCCAGAAAACATAGCCAATTAAAAGTGATGTCATTGATGGGGCACCTGGGTGGCTCAGTTGTTTGAGTGTCCAACACTTGGTTTTGGTTCAGGGTTATGATCTCAGGGCTGTGAGATCAAGCCCTGTGGTGGGCTCCACACTCGGTGAGGAGTGTGCTAGAGATTCTCTTTCCCTCTGCCCCTCCCCCTGCTCATGCTCCCTCTCTCAAATAAAGAAATAAATCTTTTTATTTTTCTTTTTTAAAGTGAAGTCATGGGGACCAATTAGGGAAATCCTATATAGCATTTTGCCTCATTCAAATTACTTTTTGTTGATGACAGTTATGACAATGGTGAAGAAAAATTATTACATTTCATGTAAATGATTAAATAGGTTTTTCAATCCATTGAAAAAATTAATATTCCTTCCAGTTATAAAGATCACTGTTTTTCTCTCTTTTTAAACACACCTTAGGTAAAGTATTGATAAAAGGAAAATGGAAAAGATTTGTATGTAGAATTCGAATATAAACTGACATGAACTTATTTTACTGAAGTAAAATGGAAACTGTCTCCTTCCTTTTCCCCATGTCAATAATATTTTTAGGAGAAATGTGAATTTAAATGCCTCTTCAGGTATATGTATTGTGAAATTATTAGGAATTTGGAGTTCAAAAGTCCATTTTAAAATTTAAATTTTGTTTTATTATATACAGGTAAAAGAAGTTGTAAGAATAAGGAAACAAGTAATCATGAGCTTTATTAGTAATTAATGCTTTTACAATAGTAACCTAATATTAGGTGAATCTAATGTTATCTAATATTTTCTAATTTTAATAAATATATTACTGAATTGCAAGTTAGTGCTAGATTTCATATTACCCCCACCATATTCTAGGCATACTTCCGTGCAGGAGGTATTATGGTTTTCAAGACAGATAATGTTGCTACTTTTATGAAACTTATTTTCTATTTGAAGTGTGTTTTTGTGTGTGTGTGTGTGTGTTATTTATTAAGAAGCAAATAAATAAGTTTTATGGACTGAATTGTAGCCCCTCAAAATTCATAGGTTGAAATTCTAAACACTAGTACCTCAAAATATGACTGTCTTAGGAGACAGAATCTTTTAAGAGATAATTAAGTTAAAATGAGGTCACTGGATTGGGCCTTAACTCAGTCTAACTGGTACCCTTGTTAAGGAGGAAATTAGGGCTTAGACATATACAGGAAGAACAGCATGTGAAGACACGGGGAGAAGGCAGCCATCTACAAGCCAAGGAGAGAGGCCTTAGAAGAAATCAACCCTGCTGATACCTTGACCTTTGACTTCTATCCTCTAAAATTGTGGAAAAAAAAATCTCACTGCCCCATAGTCTGGCACTTTGTTATGACAGCCCTAGGAAACTAATACAGTAAGCAAGTACTATAAGATCAAAGTAAGTGTGCTAGCATTGGGACCTATGGGGGGATTACCTTGACCTGGATACCCAGAGAACATTTCTTAAAGGGGAAGACACTTAAAATGAGATGTAAATTGTAGGAAGCAGTTATGTGAAGGAGGAGAAAAGAGCAAGTCATCAAAGGAAAATGGGAGAGCCAAATTTCTGCGGTTCAAAGAACCGCAGAAAGCACGAATTAGATCTGTTAGAAAATGATGTGAAATAGGGTTGGATTCCTAAGACAGAGTCAGACAAGGTAAAATTTAGAAGCCAGAGAGAGGAGTTTGATTTTATTTAAGGGAAATGGGTGGTCCCAAGAGGGTATGGATTGGAGATATGATATCATGGGATACCTGTTTTAAAAAGATAACACTGGTTGCTGGGTGAAGTGTAGATTTAGGGATCAGGAGAACGTGAAAGGACACCAGTTAGAGGCTCCCCTGGTTGTCCAGGCAGGTGGCAGGGTGCTTGTGCTGGCTAGTCGCTGAGGAGATGGAAAGAACTGGTTAGATCAGGGGTGGGTTCTCTAGTCAGAGACTAGAAATACATACTGCCAGAATGTAATTGTGGTGAGGAAGAGAAAGGGATTAATAACTTTTGGGTTAAGCAACTTGGTCTACTTTGTCCATGTTACTTTCTCCCCTCCCCCAACCCCCTGTTTCTTTTAGAGCTATCAGGCAGCTATAAGTATGAGCCTGAGTTTCTGGAGTATTTAAGAGCTGGTGGTAAGGAGTTTGTAGTCATTGGTACAGAGATAATACTTCTAGCCTGAGGAGTAGATGAACTCACCCAGGGAGAGTGCATACCAGAGAAGAGAAAATGTGTTGTCTCACCACGGGGCAGTCATCTGGAATGGTCACTGTGGAGAAGACTCGGGTAGGCCTTCATATATATATATTTTTCACAAGTAGGTGGTGCATTTTGGCCTTGTGTGAATAGCAGGCCTGATCTAGGTAACAGGGTGGTATCTTGCACATGGTGATCCGCTCCCGGAACCCTCACTTAGATACAGCAAAACACCAATTAAAAAAAAATCAACTTGCAATACTTCTTATTTCTCTTCATATGTTTTTATTCTAACCCCTCTTAATACACTCAGAATAGTCTCTCTAATGCTTTCCTGCTACTTCTTGTTCCCATTACTTCTATGAAATTTCAGAGACCTTTGAGGAAAATAAAAATCAGACCTTGTAAGTTCACAAATTATATATAACCTTTCTTATTCTAGTCCCGTCTAGACTCCTCCCTTCTAGAGGAGGATAAACAAGGAGTTAGTTATAATGGCCCACTGCATTGAGAAAGAAAAAAATGGTACATAACTCAGCATAGCCCTTTGAAAGTGTCACAAAGTCTAAATGAAATTCAAAGTATGGTCTTGGCAAGTAAAAGTGGCTCAAGCAAAAGATATTTTTATGACTACAAATCCAATAACTTCATTCATCCACTCATTCAACACTTATTTTACTTTTTTTAATTTTTAAGGCACTTTTTAAGCAAAATTATTTATTAATTTTTCAGAGATAGAGAAAAAGAGAACATACAAGCAGAGGGAGCAGCAGGCAGAGAGAGAAGGAGGCTCCCCGCTGAGCAAGGAGCCCAATACAGGACTTGATCCCAAGGCCCTGGGATCATGACCTGAGCCAAAGACAGACACTTAACCAAATGAGCCACCCAGGCATCCCTCATTCAACAATTATTAAGAAGCAACTATGTTTTAAGCATTCTGCTGCATCCAAGTGATGCATGGGATCATGACAAGCTGAAATCTAATCAAATGCTTCTACCCGGAACATTGAACCTGGAGCAAATGAAGCTTGTGACTTCTTAAGATAGTTCCTACAGGAAAAAAAAAATTATGGTTCTCTGATACTGTCCTAGTTCTTATTCAGTTCCCAAACTTTGATCTCCAGCCTTCCATTGACTCCATGAAACTTTGCTAAACTTCTTATGAAAACTTCTTCTGCTTAAGAGAGCAGGGTCAATTTCTGTCATTTGAGAACAAGAGTTCTGGTTGCCAGCGCCGTAATTGGGGAACTACAGAAGGGTAAATCAGAATTTCAAAGACTGAACTTAAAGACCTCTCAAATGGCTATGTATCAAGAATCACTATCCAAGACTCATATGTAATATAGGATGAAGGACAGTTTACTCCAAGAATAGGTGAAAATGAACTGTGCTTGGTACCCAATTATTTCTTAGATTAGGTCTATTTTACTAAATCCTAACAGCAAATGATTTCTTGCTGTCCATCTTGCCATAGTTGAAGAATGGAAATTTGGTTAAAGGATGGAGGCAAGTAGAACTAATTGTCAAGTCAGGCAGAGTAAATTAGATGCAATGTCTAAGTACTATTAAAGAAAGTCTCCCCAGAACCTTGGAGTGGTAGAGCTAAGTGCCAGAGAGAATGAAACATCGAATTGGTCTAACCAATCATTTCCAATTTGATGACCAAGAAATGAAAACACTTGTGGGAGTCTATTCACAAGCTCAGAATATTTCTAGTTCCCTTTCTTTGTCAGATCTTTAGGGTAGACTTTGGGCTTTCAAGGCCAGAAGTGATAGCAAGTCATTCTGAAGTGCTCAGAAATGGGAGCATGATGAAGCATGAGGACCCGGGTTTCTTGTTAGTCTTCTGGGTGCAAAAGATAAAGAAAACCAGTGAAAAAATGACAGTATCTTTTTTTGCAGCAGCCATGGGCACCTTCGTTTTTTGCTCTTAAAAGAAATGCCACCAGAAGGCCTTTATTTAAGATGGGGAAAAAAGTGTTCTCTGTAACTTTCACTGGAAGTTAGAAATAAAAGAAAAAAGTTCTGCTTTGCAACTTGATCTGCATGTTAGAAATAACTCTATTGCACACATTTAGGCCAATAGAAGCCATATATTTATGTATCATTTTACAGCTTTTAGCACTCCTTTACATCCATAATCAAATCTGAAATATGAGGTGACTCACCAGAGATTTCAGTGTAGTATCTCCATTTTGCAGATGACGATTCTCACTTAGAAAAGTCAACTTGCCCTAAATCATATAGCCAAGGAATTCTGGAGCCCAGATCAGAAGACGAGTTTTTAGGATCATAATGCTTTCATAAAATAATGATATCCTTAGCTTGCATTATCACAGGTAAAACATTTTGATTAGATATAACATTTATAATAATAATTTCATAAGAGAAAAATGCAACATTAACTCTCCATTTCTGCCTAAAGGGCCATGTGGGTTAATTACTATGCATGACACAGAGTTTTGATAAAATGTGATTTCATAGTCAAAATAGTTCTGGTGTGCCCAAGAAAAATTCCTCAAAGGCTTATTGTTAGAAGGTTATTAGAATTAAATGCAAATTATAGAACAAGAGATTTGACAAAACTGGACAGTACCCTTACTGGGCTGCCACTGTGCATTTGCTTTCAAAATATCAAATTGCCTGTTTGTTTCATAGGGATAAATGATTTTTTAAAAAAGATTTTATCTATTTATTTGATAGACAGATCACAAGAAGTTAGGCAGGAAGAGAGAGAGGAGGAAGCAGGCTCCCCGCTGAGCAGAGAGCCCAATGTGGGGCTTGATCCCAGGACCCTGAGACCATGACATGAGCCGAAAGCAGAGGCTTTAACCCACTGAGCCATCCAGGTGTCCCAAGGATAAATGATTTTTTAAAACTGACTAAAATTTAAAAATGGACTATTGTATAGTATTGTATTAAAAATTTTAAGTCCATATACATCAATTAAATTATCAATGGACTCTAAGTACTTCACACTGTCATGGGGCTGGATTTACCAAAAGAAGTGTATATCTAGTGCTAATTTTTAAAGAAAGCTTATAGAAGAGATGTTATCAGCTCTTGTAATAAATAATAAGTAAAAATGATGGCTAGTATTTATTATTTGATGTGAATCATATCATTTACTCCCTAAAGCAGTCTGAGACTGGTGCTGTTATTCCATTTTATAGTTGAGATTACCAAGTCCCCCAAAAGATAATTGTCTAAATTGTCCAAAGTTGGGGAACCTGGGTGGCTCAGTGGGTTAAGCCTCTGCCTTTGGCTCAGGTCATGATCTCAGGGTCCTCGGATTGAGCCCTGCATCGGGCTCTCTGCTCAGCAGGGAGCCTGTCCCTCCCCCCCCGCCGCCGCTGCGTGCCTCTGTGATCTCTGTCTTTATCAGATAAATAAAATCTTTTTAAAAAATAAATTGCCCAAAGTTATATGCAGCTTGGAAGTAGATGGGTGGAGAATGTGAACCCAGATAGCTTGACTCCGTCATCTATCCTCTTGATCATTATTGCCTTTATTAGATACAATGCATATCAAAAAGGGCGGATTCCATTTACTAGACAAAAGAGATGGATTTTAATGAATTATTTTGTTTTTGAGATATATGGCCTGAAAGATTTGTAAATAACTGGTGCATCGCCATGTGCTGTTGTAGTGCAAATGATCTCAAGTTCTCATCTCAGAAGGGTTGGATTTCGTTTCTCAACCTGCCATTTAGGTGGGTGGCCAAGGGCAAGTTAGAAAGGTTCTCTAGTTGCTATGTAAAATAGATGTAGGGGCACCTGGGTGACTCAGTCATTAAGCGGCTGCCTCTGGCTCAGGTCATGATACCAGAGTCCTGGGATCGAGTTCCTCATCGGGCTCCTTGCTCAGCGGGGTGTCTGCTTCTCCCTCTCCCACTCTCCCTGCTTGTGTTCCCTCTCTTGCTGTCTCTCTCTCTATCAAATAAATAAATAAAATATTTTTAAAAATGTAGTTAATCATTGTTGTTGTCATCAGCTGCCGCACTCTTCTTATGATACAATATATGAGAACATACTTTTAAAACTATAAAATTATGACTTAAAATTATTTACTTGTTAAGAAAAACAGACCCCCTCCCCCAGTAATGTGTGAAGTAGCATTACTCAATAAAATAACATTTTTCAGACTATTCTCGGAGATTCCAACTTTCCTCTTCAACATTATTTTCTCACTGTCAGCAAGATTCACAAGAGGTATTTACAGTAGAATTGGCGTTCATTGAACCATTTGTTACCTGTGCCCTGAAACCAGCCAAGAAATGTCATCTGGGAAGGTACCAATGCTTATAGTCTGGTCAGTGATACTTTTTAAGAAAGTTTGCCAGTTGCATTATTCAGATAATGCACATCTCCAAGAGAATGAACTGCCTTTTCGTTTTAATTTATTTTTATTTTTGTATTTTTTAAAAGATTTTATTTATTTGAGAGAGACAGCACTAGTAGAGGAGGCGGAGGGTACACAGAGGCGGATGGAATAGCAGGCTCCCCACTGAGCAGGGAGCCCAATGCGGGACTTGATCCCAGGACCCTGGGATCATGACCTGAAATGAAGGCAGATGCTTAACTGACTGAGCCACCCAGGTGCCCCCATTTTCATTTTTAATATTAGGCATTTGATAAAGTGATGGGTGAGTTGGAGTTAAAAACAGAAGGAAAGATGAGAAGTGATTTTATGGAAATCAGGAGTGCAAAGCCTAAGAAAATTGTTGATGATCTAGGTAGAAAGGAATTCCATGTTTCCTAGAAACAGAGAAAGAAGGAAATAAGATGGAAGATGGAAGATGGATGGCAATAAGATGGAAGCGGTAAGGTAAAGTTGACATTTAAATCTGAAAACACAGGGCACTTGGCTCAATTGAGCATCCAACTCTTGATCTCTGTTTGGGTCTTGGTCTCATGGTTGTGAGTTCGAGCCCCACATTGGGTTCTGCCCACAGCATGGAGCCTACTTTAAAAAAGAAATCTGAAAACTCAAATAGAAATTGTATGATTAGTGAAGAACATAGAACTGATGTAGCATTCTAAATAATATGAGTTGTGCTTCAGCTAGCTGGGCCTTTTCATAAAACTGACTAACTGTGGTGCTAGGGGAAAGTGTTGGGTTTAAGGTTTGAGAGATTCGAGGGGGATGGAATATGGAGGGAAAAAATTATGATGACTCAATAATTTTATTGGCATTATAAATCCCTAAGGGAATATTTTCTGTATGTGAGAACTGACAACTTATTTCTCCCTTCCTACCTTATCCTAAAATATACTTTATCTCAGCTTCAAAAAGCATACAGTGTGTATATATATATCTATGCCCATATACATTTATATATTTATATACACACATACATACCCACATACTCATCTAAGGCTTCAGAGTGTTCATTTGGTTACATAGTCATCTGGGATTATGTTTTGTGTAGTGGAGAATGTAAACTATGAGTAGAGAGACTGATTGTCCTGTTCATTGATACAGGCTCAGCATCAGGCAAGGAATCCTGTAAATAAAGATGCTGTATAAACACTGGCTGAGTGATTAAATGCCATTCATTCTTGGTCTCATAGCAAATCCTCTAATTTTTTGAGGTAGACATCAAAACCTCAATATTACCATGGAAGGCCCAATTTTGAATGGTAATCTTTGAAAATAGTTAAAAATAAATACATGTTTTAATTTATGGAGAGAAAATATTAATACTTAATAATGCTCTTAAGTCGTATAAGTTGGCTATGGCATTATCATAATCATCTGGTAAAATCTCCAAGCATCCAGCTATTAGGAAAATATTTACATCTGTTCAGAATATACAGAAATTGATGTGTTAATTTTCACACAAATTTCTTTGTGAATCTAAAGGATTATTGAAAGCCATAATCTTTTACAAACTGACAATGTGCAAAGCTCAGTTAAATAAAGACATAAATGAAAAGCAACTTTTAGCAACTAATATTGAAATGTCATTGATGTCAGTTTAGCACTGGTGGAAGATATTAAAAGCTTCTCAAAACTGACATTTTTAATCAAAGTAATTTTTTTAATAATAGTTCCTCTGTGATCATGGCAATTACTTGTGTTATTCAAAATCTACTTTTTGATACAAGTACATAGGTGCAGCTCTAAATGTGGATGGTGTAGGCAGCACCTAGTGTGATCTGAAGGTCACCAAAAGGGCTGTTCCCCCCAAATCTATCCATACCGTCAATAATATGGTGTTAGGTTTGTAGTGAACTCTGTAATATTATTGGAATATATTATTATCTTAGTCTTCAGCACGTCAAATAGGGCAAGTAAGTAGCAACAGATGCTTGAACAATTTTAGTGACTTGCTCAAGGCCATATAGCTAATAAGTAACAGCACTGGGACTCAGGCCCAGGCCTTCTTACTCATAATCTAATGTTCCTTTCACTCTAACACATTTATTCTTGGCACCTAAATTCCATGAGCCAGGGACCTTCTTTTAGGTTAGACACAGTTGGGTCTCCAGAAGATCCTTGTTAAAGTTCAGGTTTACTTGAGAGATGTAATGCATTGAACAACAACAACAACAACAACAACAAAATTAACCCTGAGAAAGAAAAATTAGACGTTTAACAAGATGAGACACAAAAAAAGGTCAGTTTGGATGGTAAAAATTAGAAGGCCCACAAATGGAGCACTGCTATTGTTGGATTATGTGAACCAGCCAGGTAACACCGCGGGAGGCCCTGAATCCTGGCTCTGAGGTTGGCATAGCATAGAAGCTCTGGAGATTGCTCCTGGACCTGAAGGAACTGGCCTAGGGAGTAGGTCTGAGGAAAAGCTGAGACCGAAGAGCAATATTTACTTGTTTTTGATTAGAAACCACCCATGTATATATGTATGTATGTATGTATATATATATATATATATTTTTTTTTTTTTAATTTAATTTTCTTTGTGTCTTCCAAAATTCATTGTTTATGCACCACACCCAGTGCTCCATGCAATATGTGCCCTCCTTAATACCCACCTCGAAAACCCTCAGTTTCTCAGAGTCCAGTCTCTCATGGTTTGTCTCTCCCTCCGATTTCCCCCAACTCACTTCTCCTCTCCATCTCCCAATGTCCTCCGTGTTATTCCTTATGCCCCACAAGTTAGTGAAACCATATGACAATTGACTCTTTCTGCTTGACTTAGTTCACCCAGGTATATTTTTATCAAGACAACTAACTTGCTTTGAAAAGAGACCGTTTCTTTTTTTGGCATTAAAAAAAAGTTCTCTAAAGGTCTAATTTTCAAATGTTATTAATTTTTAAACTCAAGTTATTATTTTTTAGACAATTGGACACTTTCACCAAGGTGATACAAAAGGGAATAAAAAGGGAAGCCCACTATAAATATGCATATAACCCCCACTCTGCTCTTCCCCATTCACCAAGACACACACATGTCTGGACACTAAAGGTCAATATATTCCTTGGGAAAAACCCGGACCTGTGCTCCATTCATTGCCTAGGACTTCAAGTGTCCCACCAAGGGTTCATGCTAGAGTGTTGTATTTCTGATGTAGACATCAGTGGAGAGAATTGTAGTCTATATGTAGCAGTGCCTGAAAAAGAGATTTAAGCCCAATAATTGACACGTGTCATGTTAGGCAACCAAGTATTTGTTCAGAAAAGCCAAATAGCTAACATTTAGTGCTGTCTGCAGTCATTTAGCCTCCATTTCATGGCCCAATATCAAAACCTCTTCCATTAAATAGACTAACAGTTGATAAAAAGCTCAGATTAGGTTCTGTTAAGAGAAGATCTAAGTTAATGTCAAGCTCTTTTGGTTCTTTGCATTATTATTTTCAGGAAACTCTCCTGAGACAGAAAGTGTAAGCATGTGAATAAACTCTTCCGTGAGCAGAGGCCAGGATTGTTAATGGAATGGCTTTTATGTATGTAAAGTATTTTGAAGCCTGGTTTTAAAAACAGGGTTTGTATCTTCGTTTCAATTGTAGGTTTTATTATTTTTCTCTTAAATTAATTTTCAGCTTGGCTCACCAAATTTCCAGCAATAACATTTTATGAGTTACTATAAAGACCGATGTTTTCTCTTATTCTGAACCTTTTTTTCCACAATTTTCTTGAGAAGATAATAGATAAATTTAATTCATGAGAGTGAGGACGGGATGAAGAACTTTCAGTAACATGGAATCACCATACATTTAACAAATATTTACTGAGCCCCTGTAGTATGTTAGGCCGTTCTTAGAGGTAAGGATACATCAATGGAAAAGAAATCAAAACAGAAATCACCACCCTTGTGGGTCTTGTTTTCTAGCTTCGGGAAGACAGAGTTAAAAAGTAATTTACACAGGATGCTAGAAGGTGGTAAATGCTAAGGAGAGAAATAAAACTTGAAAGGTCATAGGGAGTGTCAGGGTCTGGTGTGGGTTGTGGTGATGAACAGGACCACTGGCACAAGCCATGCTGAAAAAGAGATATTTGAGCAAAGACTGAAAAGTGGTAAGAGAACAATTATGTGGATATCAAGGGGAGGAGGTTTCCAAAGAGCGAAAACAGCAAGTGCCAAGAAATGAGGCAAGTGAATGCCTGGTGAGTCCCAGAAGAACAAGGCAGCCTGTATAGCTGAAGTGGAAGGATCCAGGGGAAGAGAGGTGGGAGATGAAATCGAAGAGGTAATGGATGGTCCACACCACTGAGGACCAGAATGCCATTGTAAGGTTTTTATGCTGAACAAGGTGGGGAACCATTACAAGGTCTTGAAAAGAGGACTGACAGACTGGACTTAACCATTTAACCGTTTCAGCCTGGCTGCTGTGTTGAGAATAGACTGTAGATGGCCCAGTGTGGGAGCAGGAAAATCAACTAGGAAGTCATTGCAATAATTCAGAAGAGTGATGACACTGGCTTGAGAACAGTGTGAAATGGTCAGATTCTGCATATGTTCTGACTAGAGAGGCAACAAGATTTGCTCAGGAATTGAATGTGGTGACTGGAGTAAAGGGAACCGTGTAAGATGACTCTGAGGTTTGGGCCTGAGCAACTAGAAAGACATAGTTGCCATGTACTGACATGGGAAGGTCACGAGAAGTACCGTTTGGTGGAAATATCAAGCACTCATCAGTTCGAACACAGGAGATGCCTATTAGCTCTCCTAGTGCAGATTCCAAGCAGGAGGTGGTTGTCCAAGTTGGAAGTTCCAAGGAGCGGTCTGTGCTGGAGATCTGGGACACATTTGGGGATTGCCAGCCTAGCAGGAAATACTTAAAACAACACAACTGTATAAGATGACAGAGAATGAGTGAGAGACAAGACACTCTGATATTAAGAAGCTGGGGACAAGAACAGAAACCAGGACTTTCTCCTGAGATAAAACAACCAGTGACCAATGAGAGAGGAAGAAAATAAGAGGGAGTCGTATCTTATAGGCCAAGGGGAGAAAGTGCTTCAAGGGAGAAGGAAGTATCTTGGAAATACTTCTCATAAGCTAAATAAAATGAGCACTGATCCTTGGATTAACTGCTGTGTATTTACTTTTGGGATTAGATTAAAATTTCTTTTCCTTTGGATTTTCTTCAGTGTACTTTTTGGCAGGCAGTCCTGTTTTCTTTTTTCTTTCTTTTTTAAAAATGATTTTATTTATTTATTGAGATAGAGAGTGTGAGCAGGGAGAGGTACAGAGGGAGAAGGAGTGAGAGAATCCTAAGCAGACTCCATGCTGAGCATGGAGCCCCATGTAGGGCTTGATCTCAAGATCCTGAGTTCAGGTCCTGAGCTGAAATTAAGAGTCAGAGGCTCAACCCACTGAGCCGCCCAGGTGCCCTAGGCAGCCCTGTTTTTAGAAGCTAGGTTTGATTTGTCCTGGAAATAGAGCTTGAAATTCTGGCCCCAGGCTGGGTCATGTGTATTTTCTCTGATTCTTCAGCCTCTAAAGTAGCTGATCTCTCTGGTAGGGTTAGACCCAGACATCTCATTTGTCTGGTAGGTGATAGCACGGAAGAGGCAAGAAGAATTAAACCCCATTCTCCTAGAGCATTTCCATTATGGTTTAGGTAAGGATGTAGGGTCTCAAAAAATATAAAAGACCTGTCATTACACTTAAAGACCAAATAGTAGGAGGCCCTGTGGTTGTTTATTCAAAGATAGGGAAAACTGTAAAAGATGAGGGAAATAGAGGTGTTGCAAACTTGGAATTTAAATAATGATTTTGTATATCATTTATTATGGCCTTGATATCTCAATCTTCAGTGTCCCAGATCATAAATGGGGCATTGCAGGACTTCCACATTCCTATAAAAATATGTGAACTATATAAAACTACATATAAACAATGCATAAGATATGTAAACAAAAAGCACTTAAAACCATGAAGGAATTTAGAACATCTTTAAAAATAAAATTCTTTCAGGAAAATTAAGTGTTATTTTCATCACAGTGCAAACATCAGATAACTGAGCTTAAAAACATAGTTTACAGACTGATTTAAAGAAAGCTTTTATATATTTTGACTGAAGAGGGAGATGCAGTTAGGAAGATGCAGTCACGAATAATTTTATTGTATGATTACATTAGATTTTTCTTTTTATGCTCATTTTTCTATTTAAGGTTTTACTTTGTATAGGATTTTAATAAAAGACAATGTGTATATATATATGTATATATATATATATGTTTCAATAAACATGTTTGAATTTCACAAATCTATTTATACTGAAGATCCAATTTCAGAATACAACTTCTTTTTTTATTTATATACTGTTAGATAATGAATCACCCCAAAATTTAAAGGTCTCAAGCTATAATTTTTTTTTTTTTTTAAATCTTTGGGATTCTCTTGGTTAACTGGGTTTAGCTGGGTGGTTTACTATATTCAGCTGAGTGGTGCTTATGTTTCATGTGATGGTGCCTGGGGCCACAGCCCTAGGATACTCAGCTGGGCTAGAGTACAAGATGGCTAACTCACATGGCTGGCAGTGGTGCGGGCTCTCTCGAGGAGCTCAGCCAAGGCCATAGAGTGCCTTGTTTCTTCTGTGTGAACTCTTCATGTGTTTGGGAATTCCAAGAAGCAGAAAGTAAAAACTGTCAGTGCTCTTAAGGCCTGGGCTTGAGCTTAAGCTCAAGCTTAAGAATGGTCTTTCTTTCTTTTTTAAGATTTTATTTATTTGCATGCGAGAGAGATCACAAGTAGGCAGAGAGGCAGGCTGGGGGGAGGGGGAAGCAGGCTCCCTGCTGAGCAGAGAGCCCGATGTGGTCTCCATCCCAGGACCCTGAGATCATGACCTGAGCTGAAGGCAGAGGCTTAACCCACTGAGCCACCCAGGCACCCAGGAATGATATTTCTGCTGCATACTTTTGGTTAACCTGACACAAGGTTAACCCAGATTCAAGGGTATAGAAAATTCTTTCCACCTATTTCTGTAAAGAGTGGCAGATATATCCAAGAAGGAATGAAATGGTTGAGGATCATCTTTGGAAATTAGCTGCCACAGCTTGTCCTCTGCCCCTAACAGTCCATGACTCTACCACATGAAAATTACCCTTATTCTTCTCTAAGACCTCTAAAGCCTGATACCATTATGACAGAGCCCAAAGTCCAGGATGATCTAGTCCTGTCATCTAAATCAGGCCTGGGCGTAGACGACCTTTAAATGACAAAGTACCTGTTGTCCACACTTTTCCCCACATTTAGAGTTGAGTAGCTTTCTCAGCCTGCTTCCAATCTGTAGGAGGGCATTGGTGGGGGTTCTAGAGACCTCTTTTAATTTTCAAGTCTCTGTACCATTTGACTCAAGCTTGTATAATTCTTTTAAAAATGTGCAGGTTTTCTGTGCATCAAATCCTGATTTACTTCATTAGATAAAAACAATACCTATACATTTCTTTCAACAAGGCTATGGGAACGCACCTTAAAGATTCTTAAAAGTCCTTTTAGCATAGTAAAGACAGTGTAAGAATCATGGCTTGTGATTCCTGAGGGGCCAGTTTTTAAACTGAGAGGGGCTCTAACCTATGTCCTTAGCTTCCTAGAAGTTCTGTAGTCTAGCTAAGAGGGTATACAAAGTACTCCATTACATTTTCCTGATGTCCCAACAAAGGGTCTCACAGCCATACCCCCAAACTGATCTTGACCTTGGGGCCATGTTTTAGTGGTTTGCTCTGGCATTGCTTCCAGGTTTCAATTTTCTTTGAGTATATTTTGTAAACCGGGGTTTTGGGGATGAGTTGTATTTTCTAAACCAGTAATTTTGGAGTTGGAAATGTTTCTTTCGTATTTACTTGAAAACCTAATGAGTCTTCTATATTACTGCAGTTAAGAGTGTTGCCAAACTTCCTGCCATTACATAATGTGGGTAATATTTTCATCAGTCTCTAATAATAGTGTCCTCACTGTCTGCCTGGTCACCATTTGCAATCTCCTTGAGGCCGTCCTGGTCTATGCTAGCTACTAGTCATAAAGCCAGTGTCACATGTTTAAGGATTTTGTTATGGCAACACCCTACTTCCAGGTATCAGTTTTAATTTCAGCTATAATGGTACCACTAATAAAAATTCAGGGCATTTAGGGGAAAAAACCCCCACACTCTTCCTTAACAGTAGTGCTAAGAGAATCAAAATTGACAAATTTTCAATGATTCTCCATGCCTGTCTATATGAGAGTTAGTCTTTTAGCAATATATACACAGAAGTTACATAGCCTAGATGTGAATTTTTGTCCAGTGATGAATTAGCCTGTAAAAATTAGTAAGCCAAAATGAGGGCATCAAAGATGTCATTTTAGGGACTCTTCTAAGATTATTTCCTGTTAAAGATACTGCAATTTCTTCCATTCTCCCAGTCACCTTTAGGCTAAAAAAAATGTGAAATTTTCTTGACTTTTTTTCTGTCTTCTAGCTAGTAACCCATTGCGTTCTCTAGATTCTACCTTTGCAGTACCTCTCATAGCTATCCATCCACTCCATGTCTTTGACCTCAGTTCAGATTCAGCCCTCCTTGTCTCTCATCTTGTCTAGTTTAGTAGCCTCCTCATGTCCATTCCTGTGCTCTACCTATTTCCCTTTCTCAGTTTTCATTCACTGCACATGCACTGTAACTATTAGATGAACTAAATATGGTCCTTTCTCTTGAGGAACTCAACCCTATTGATCAAGACATTTTCTTTAAGCACAGATTGAATTACTTTATTCACAGTTCAAAAACAGTGGAAGACCACCAGATGCTCTTCCAGAATCCAATCCAGGATTCCACACTGCATTTACTTGTAGAGCTCCTTAGTCTACTCCATTCTCTGACAGTTCCTCAGTCTTCTTGTCTATCATGATCTTGACACATTTGATTAGTACTCATCAGTTATTTCATAGAACTTCTCTCAACTTTTTCTGTCTAATGTTTTTTTTTCATGATGAAATTTAAATTTTGCATCTTTGGCAAGAATACCACAAATACCATGTTGTGTCTTTTCCACTGCATCCTATCAGGGGTGTATGATGTTGATACATCTTAACTACTAGAGATGTCAACCTTGATTGCTTGGAAGTGGTGTCTGCCAATGTCCTCCACTGTAAAATTACTATTCCTCCTTTTCTAAAAATACCTTGGAAGAGAATGTATTCATATACTATTTCTCCTCAAAACTTCACCCAGGGATTTTAACATCCTCAGTGGATTTTGTTTGCAACAATTGTTACTGTGATGTTTGCGTGATGCTGGTTTTGTATGTCTCTCATTCCCTCTATATTTATTAATCAGAATTATTCTGTAAGGAAGAGCTGCCCCTTTTTGCCCATTTATTTATTCAAATATATATTGATAAAAGTATGAGCTCATGGATATTTATTTTATGTGTAAAAATCAAATGCTGTGTTTATTTTGTTGTTCATAGTTCAATAGTCACCTTTTTAAGGGAGTTTCTTCTTTAATTACTCTAACTGGATATTATTATTATTATTATTTTTTTTTTAATATTTTATTTATTTATTTGACAGAGAGAGATCACAAGTAGGCAGAGAGGCAGGCAGAAAGAGTGGGGGAAGCAGGCTCCCCGCTGAGCAGAGAGCCCGATGCGGGGCTCGATCCCAGGACCCTGAGATCATGACCTGAGCCGAAGGCAGAGGCTTTAACCCACTGAGCCACCCAGGCACCCCTATTATTATTATTTTTAAAGATTTTATTTATTTTTTTGACAGACAGAGATCACAGGTAGGCAGAGAGGCAGGCAGAGAGAGAAGGGGAAGCAGGCTCCCTGCTGAGCAGAGAGCCTGATGTGGGGCTCGATCCCAGGACTCTGGGATCATGGCCTGAGCCGAAGGTAGAGGCTTTAACCCACTGAGCCACCCAGGCACCTCTCTAACTGGATATTATTATGCTTTTCTCTGAAACTGGAGAGCATTTCATCTGTGGCCCTCTTATGTCTCTCCCTACTTCTAGCCTTACATTATAGATATTTATGCGTATGGCCATTCTTATAACCCCTACCACCATTTTATGCACTAGATTTTTGAGGTTAGAGATCACATATTACTAATCTTCTGTTCCCTCTGTAGTCAGTGTACATTGTAGGAGATCAGCAAATATCTGCTCAATTAAATTCAATTGGCTAAAGTATTTTTGGCCAGGACATCATTTAGCAACACTCCTAAGAGCCTGAAACTGTTGTCCCACTCATTTTTATACTCACTTTTTATGTCCAAGTTTCTTTTTGAGTTCTTAAATGTTTTATTGCTTGTGTCCCCATTTCTCAGTGTTCTAGATTATTTGTGTTTCAAAAAGAAAAAAAATGCCTTTCTTTAAAATTATTAATAGAAACATGGGAATTCAAGTAGGAACATCACAATTCAAAACAATTAAAAGTTAACACAGAACTAAATTAGGTATAGATAAGGACAAAGGACTAGGGGTAAAAAGCAATTAAGGCACAGAGCCTTAAAAGAATCAGACATATGCAGTAAAATAATATCTAGGGAGCTAATTTCTATGCAATTAGAACAATTTGGGTCTGAAATGTGGAATTTGGATCTTCTCAATTTCCGATCTGACTTCTCCTGATTCATGTACTTATGAATGTACGTAAGAGTGTATGTATGTACTTAAGAGTGAGGATTGTGTCCAGGTCATATTATAATGCAATCTGCGTTCATCTCTGCATGTATATGTGTATATACACACACATGTATGCAGACATTATTATTTGTTTCTGTGTCATTAGTCTTACGGAAGGCCATTTTAATTAATTTATCCAAAAGCATGTACTAAATACTTATTAAGAGTTTAGTTTGAGCTGTTGATGTTGAGAAAATACAAATACATTACTCTCCAGGTAGTTCTCCAATTGCAGTCATTTTTGTGGTATTTTAAAAATACATAATTAGTTACTGGTAATCTGGGATTTGAACCCAAGCAGTCTGGTCCCAGAGCCTAACCACTGATTCTAAACTCCTTCTTCACATGTATTTAAGATGTTAAGTGTTTTTTCTGAACCACAAAAATAACTTTATATAACACTGGTGGGCAATTCCATATTTTGTGATTTCTTAAAATTTGGGTGAAGCATATATGTAACTGTAATGCAGAGTAAGTGTTATATACTGTGAGAGTGGCACTACGGTGAATTGCTATAGGAAAAAAAGAAGAAAAAGAGTATTCTCCTGCTTGGTAAAGTATAAAGATTTTGTGGAGGAGTTGTCATCAGAACATTTGATTTGTATATACAGACGTGGGCATGAGAGGGAACATTTCCACTGGGGGTGGGGGGAGGAAAGACTATGTGTGAAATGCAGCAGGTAGATAATTTTGATGGAGCACACATCAATAATGGGAAATAAGGTAGGTTTAGTACTATACAAAAGCATTAAAGGATCTTCCACTTAATAATTATTGTGTTAAGGAAAGGAAATGAAGCATCTGAAAAAATGCCTAAAAACCGAGAAAGATATCCCAAAGTGTTTTTGAGTTGGCGACATGTTTTAGATTTATAGATTGAGAGTTGAATTGATCAAGATATTTATTTAAGGGTGCCTGGGTGGCTCAGTGGGTTAAAGCCTCTGCCTTCAGCTCAGGTCATGATCTCAGGGTCCTGGGATCGAGTCCCACATCGGGCTCTCTGCTCGGCAGGGAGCCTGCTTACTCCTCTCTCTCTCTCTGTTGCCTCTTTGCCTACTTATGATCTCTCTCTGTCAAATACATAAATAAAATCTTTAAAAAAAGATATTTATTTAAACACAAGAATATTAAAGCTTGAATTTGGGTAAACTACCACCAGGTGGTAGCAGATGATTTTAGCAGATATTTTTCAGTCCAAACGACTTGGTTTAAGCCAGAAACTTGTGCATGAAAGCCAGTTCAGATTTCTGTTATCCAGGTTCTTATGTGCTTAAAGGTTTTTTGGTATAGCATATAATTACATCAAGGTCCAGATTTGTATAAAAAAAAATTTACTTCTAGTAGTACAGCAGCAGCCCTATTTAAAGAAACAATACAACATGTTTGTTTGCCAGACATTTTTATTCTTAGAAGTAGAATGCTCAGGGATATACACTGATCCAGTGGGGGTGGTTGAAAATTACTATTCTAAATATCATTTCAAACAAATTAGAAAATATGATATGTTTATCTGGAAGCCTTGTGATTGAAGGAGTGAAGCTGGAAATTGGGTTAATTAAGATTGAGAGAGATTGAGGAACGCCCAAACTTGGCTTATTTACAGATAGTGGATGGAATCTAAAGGATTTCAGATTGTAGGCAGATCTGCATTTGAGACACAGCTATTGTCTTCTCCTTTTATCATCTAATTTAATCCTCCTAATAGTCCAGTGAAATAGAAAGTATTATCTTTATTTAAACATAAGGAGACTGTCGCTCAAAGAATGTAAGTAATCGCCTAATTTATTTGTCCAAGTATGGAACAGATCTGCAATTTGAACCTTCATCTGGTTTCACTTTCAGAGCCCTCTCTTTTCAGTACCCAAGAGCTACATGCTCTACCTGCTTCAGATATCCATTGGCCTCTGTCCTCACTGAAGCAGGAAAGGAGGTGATACTCTTTTATTGCAGGTAATTAATTGCTGCATTTTCTCCACATTTTATTATGGAAACTTTAAACGTACAAAACATTTAAAGAAGTTTGTAGGGCACCCTGCATATATCTACAGCCTAGAGTCTACAATCTTTATTTTATCCGACTTCATTTATCACGTAGCTATGCATCTGTTCATCCTGCTATCTAATCATTGACGCAATTTTATATGCATTTACAGCAAAGTGAGACATCTGTATACTTTACTCCTAATCACTTTGGCATGCATATCATGAACCAGAACACAATATTAATTTATAGGCTTGTTAAAATTTTGAGATAAACTTTGCAGACAAAGAAATGTACCAATCTTAAGTGCATCATCCAATAAATTTCAGACAAACACTTACAGTTGTGCAACCCAAATTTCTCTCCAGATATACAACATTGCTCTCAGTTGTTTTATATTCCTTTCCAAACAATCTCCTCTCCCTCCACACCTCCCAAGGACATCATCTTTGCTTGTTTTTTTTTTCAGTTGGCTGTTTGTTTAATCATAGTTTATGTTGCCTGTTTCAGAATTTTATATAAATGAAATGAAACAGTATGACAGCATGTGCTCTTTGTGTAAGACTTTTGTCATTCAGCATGTTTTTCGAGTCATTCCTTTTCTTCTGTGTCTAAGTAGTTTATTCCTTTTTATTCCTGTTGATGGACAGCTGGACTGTTTTGTTTTTTGTCTTTTGTGACACAAAACAGCTATGAATACTCTTGTATGAATATTTTCTTTCTTTTGGTGACTACTCGGGAGTGTGACTTCTGGGTTGTGGGCTAACTATAGGTTTAATTTTATAAGAAACTGCAAGAACTTTTGCCAAAACATTGTACCACTTTACACTCCCACTAATAATGTATTTAGAGTTCTGGTTGCTCCATTTTATCAACACTTGGTGTTCATCTTCTTAATTTTGTTTTTCTGGAAAGTGTGTATTGTTTTCTTATTGGGGAAGAGAGCCATACACAGCTTTGGCTGGACCCTTAATTCCCCTTGAGTCAACTTCCATTATGAGCTTTCCTTACATTATTTGTCACAGCATGTTAATATTCCCCAACTTACCCATTCATATCTTTTCTGTTTTCCCATAACATTTTGTTTTTGGAGAATTCTTTCACTTCAACATATTCTGTTTCTACAGACTAGCTCTTTTACTAACTCCTCTTTCAATGCGATAGATTGTCCCTTTTGATTAGTATGACTCAGTTATAATTGTGTTTCTTATTGTTAGCAGTCAGATAAAAGGATCCAGGTATGCAAGCTCTTTGTAATTCAAATTGGACAGTATTTAAGAATTCTGCTGGACATTTCAATAGGATTTCAGGCTCAACATTTTTAAGTTATGTAGGCAGGAACTGCTTTTTTTGCAATGAACTTCTTGAGCTCGAGTAAAGTAGAAAATGTTTTATGGTGTAGTTGTGATTGGCAGTTGCTTGATCAGGTAAGTTTTGATGTGCAAAACTGGTAAATGAAAGAGTAAAAGCTGATGAGTAGCAGGTTTTGTTTTAATTTGGCAAGACTTGAGCAGAAGAGCAAAACCTAGGGATTTCCCATGTTAAGCTTTGTGTTTGTTAATTTGATTGTATTTGTAACTCATTGTGAATAACAAAGGTTCTCTGTTTCTTACCTGTTTGGTACTTATCAAAGAAAGATCTGCTAGAAGGTTTCTTGAGAGAGTATTACTGAAGTTTGAATATTATTTTTTTTTAAAGTTGCTGTTTATAATTTGTAACATTGTATATTATACCAGTGACTAAAATAGTTTTAACTGATTCCAAAAGGGCAAGTACCCCTTTTAAAATCAGAATTTCAAAAATTACATTTAAAGGAAATTTCTTGACATGTGCTTTACATCTAGTAATGTAAGGTGTTAATAGAATAGAACAGAAGAATGCATAAATAGATTTCTATTTTCATTAGGAAGACATTTCTCAACAATTTATACTTCTGTCCACATTCATTAAACATAAGAAAAAGGAAGAAACATGAAAACTACTTGTTCTGAAATCCTGGCTTAAAGTCAAGAAAAAAATCTAACTAGCAAAAGAAAAAGGAATATACTAGAGTTAAATGACATGATAATATAAATTACAAAGCAGGGAGATAAAAGTGAATAGATCACAAAACAATGCTTTGGCTATCAAAGCAATCTCTCACTTTTTAGCTATGTGATCTTGGGCAAGATTTTTTTTTTACATTTTTTAAATTTTTTTATAAACATATAAAGTATTTTGGGCAAGATTTTTAAATTCTCTGAGCCTCATAACGTGATTTTTAAAATGAAATAAAGTGCCAGTTTATTCTCAGATAGTCAATACAGTGTTATTAACTGTAGTCACCATACTAACATTACCTTTTTAACACTTATTTATTTTATAACTGGAAGTTTGTACCTTTTGATTTCTTTCACCCATTTTGCTCACCCTCATGTTCCCCTCTTCTCTGGCAACCACCAATCTGTTCATTTTATTTATGAGCTTGGTTTTTGGTTTATTTGGTTGTTTGGTTTGGATAGATGTCACGTATAAGTGAAATCATAGGATCTGTGTCTTTCTCTGATATATATTACTTAGCATAATGTCCTCAAGGTTCGTTAATATTGTGAATGACAAGGTTCCATTCTTTTTTTTATTGTTGAGTAATACTCAATTGTATTTATATGCTACACCTTCTTTATCCATTCATCTATCAGTAAACACTTGGGTTACTTCCATATTTTGGCTATTGTAAATAATGCTGCAATAAACATGGGATGCATGTATTTTTTTGAATTCATGTTTTGATTTTGGGAGTGGGGAATAAGTACCCAGTAGTGGAATTACTGTATCATAGGGTAGTTCTGCTTTTAAGTTTTAAAGAAACCTCCATACTGTTTTCCACAGTGGATGCACCAATTTACATCCCACCAACAGTGTGTGAAGGTTCCCTTTTCTCCACATTCTCACTAACATTTGTCATTTCTTGTCATTTTGATAATAGCCATTCTGACAGGTATGAAGTTATACCTCATTGTGGTTTTGGTTTGCATTTCCCTGATGAGGAGTGAGGCTCAGCATCTTTTCATGTGTCTGTTGGACATCTGTACATCTTTGTTAGAAAAACATCTGTTCAGGTTCTCTGTCCATTTTACTTCTAGGAATTTTATAGTTTTAGGTCTTATATTCAAGTCCTTAAACCATTTTTGAGTTAATTTTTATATATGGTGTAGGATAGCAGTCTAGTTTCATTCTTTTGCATGTGACTGTCCAGTTTTTCCATCACTCTTTATTGAAGATATTGTCCTTTTCCCATTATATATTTTGGCCACTTTTGTTGTGGATTAATAGGCCATTTGTGTGTGGGTTTATTTGTGGGCTCTCTATTCTGTTCCACTCGTCTATGCATGTTTTTATGCCAATGCCATAATGTTTGGATTACTATGTCTTTATAATATAGTTTGAAATCAAGGCACATGATGCCTCTGTCTTTGTTCTTCTCTGCCAAGATTGCTTTGGCTGTTTAGGGTCTTTTGTGGTTCCAAAGCATTTTAGGATTGTTGATCCTATTTTTTGTAAAAGAAAAAGAAAATGGGTTGGAATTCTGATAGGGATGGCACTGAATCTGTAAATGGCTTTAGGCAATATGGGCATTTTAACAATGTTCATTCTTCCAGCATGAAATATCTTTCCATTTATTGGTGTTGTCATTATTTTCTTTCATCAGTGTCTTACAGTTTTCAGTGTACAGGTCTTTTACTTCCTTGTTTAAATTTATTCCTAGGTATTTTATTCTTTTTGATGCAATTATATATGGAACTATTTTCTTAATTTCTCTTTCTGATAGTTTGTTGTTAGTGTGTAGAAATGTAACAGATTTTTGTATATTGACTTTGTTAGTTTTTATTCAAATTCTATTAGTTAACATACAGTGTAATATTACTTTCAGGTATATGATACAGTGATTAAACACTTCCATACAGCACCCAGTACTCATTGCAACAGGTGTACTCCTTAACCCCCATCACCTATTTAACCCATGTGCCCACCCTCCTCCCTCTAGTAACCATCGGTTTGTTCTCTATAGTTAAGAGTCTGTTTCTTGGTCTGCCTCTCTCTCTTTTTCCCTCCCTTTGCTCATTTGTTTTGTTTCTTTAGATACGTTTTATTTCTCTTTATTGCCTTAATACTCTGGCTACAACTTCCAATACTATGTTGAATGAAAGTGATGAGCGTTCATATCCTTGTCTTATTCCTGATCTTTTTTATTTTTTCCTCTTGATCTTAAAGGAAAAGCTCCTAGCTTTTCACCACGTATGATGTTAGCTGTGGGATTGTCATATATAGCCCTTATTACATTGAGGTACATTCCCTTTATACCCACTTTGTTGAGAGTTTTTCTCTTAAATGGATGTTAAATTTTGCCAAATGGGGGCACCTGGGTGGCTCGGTTAAGCGACTGCCGTCGGCTCAGGTCATGATCCCGGAGTCCCAGGATTGAGTCCCACATCAGGCTCCAGCTCCACGGGGAATCTCTTTCACCCTCTGACCTTCTCCCCTCTCATGCTTTCTCTCTCTGTCTCTCTTTCAAATAAATAAATAAAATCTTAAAAAATTTTTTTTTGCCAAATGCTTTTTCTGTATCTGTCAAGATGATCATATGATTTTTATCCTTCATTTTGTTAATGTGTTGTATTATATTGATTAATTTGCAGATATAGAGAATCCCTGGAATAAATCTCACTTGACCATACTATAGTATATGGTTCTTTTAATCTATTTGTCTTTTTTGAAATTAGTTTTTATAAAGTACATAGTATATACCTTTCAGTGCCTGGTTTCTTCTGTGCAAATTTCTGTATGAGCAATTCACTCACAATTTTTCTTTTTTTTTCCTTTGCTTTTTAAATTAACATATAATGTATTATTTGCCCCAGGGGTACGGGTCTGTGAATCATCAGGCTTACACATTTCACAGCACTCACTAGCATAAGCCCTCCCCAGTGTCCATAATGCAGCCATCCCATCCCTCCACCCCCTACCTAGTAACCCTCAGTTTGTTTCCTGAGATTAAGAGTCTCTGATGGTTTATCTCCCTTCCAATCCCATCTTATTTCATTTCCCCCCACCTACTGCCCATGACCCCCCAACCTACCTCTCAAATTCTTCATATCAGAGAGATCATATGATAATTGTCTTTCCTGATTGACTTCTTATTTCACTTAGCATAATACCCACTGGTTCCATCCACATCATTGCAAATGGCAAGATTTCATTTCTATTGATGGCTGCATAGTATTCCTGTGTGTGTGTGTGTGTGTGTGTGTGTGTGTGTGTGTGTATCACATTTTCTTTATCCATTCGTCTGTTGATGGACATCTAGGCTCTTTCCATAGTTTGGCTACTGTGGACATTGCTGCTATAAACATTCGGGTGCACGTGCCCCTTTGGATCACTACATTTGTATCTTCAGGGTAAATACCCAGTAGTGCAATTGCTAGATCATAGAGTAGCTCTACTTTCAGTTTTTTGAGGAACCTCCATACTGTTTTCCAGAGTGGTTGTACTAGTTTGCATTTCTATCAATAATGTAGGAGTGTTCCCCTTTCTCTGCATCCTCGCCAACATCTGTCATTTGCTGACTTGTTAATTTTAACCTTTCTGACTGGTGTGAGGTGGTATCTCATTGTAGTTTTGACTTGTATTTCCCTGATGCTTAGCGATGTGGAGCACTTTTTCATGTGTCTGTTGGCCATCTGGATGTCTTCTTTGCCAAAATGTCTGTTCAGGTCTTCTGCCCATTTCTTGATTGGATTATTTGTTCTTTGGGTGTTGAGTTTGATAAGTTTATAGATTTTGAATACTAGCCCTTAATCTGATATGCCATTTGCAAATATCTTCTCCCATTCTGTCGGTTGTCTTTTGGTTTTGTTGACTGTTTCCTTTGCTGTGCAAAAGCTTTTGATCTTGATGAAGTCCCAATAGTTCATTTTTGCCCGTGATTCCCTTGCCTTTGGTGATGTTTCCAGGAAGAAGTTGCTGCTGCTGGGGTCAAAGAGGTTGCTGACTGTGTTCTCCCCAAGGATTTTGATGGATTCTTGTCTCACATTTAGGTCTTTCATCATTTTGGGTCTATTTTTATGTGTGGTGTAAGGAAATGTTACAACTTCATTCTTCTGCTTGTGGCTGTCCAATTTTCCCAACACCATTTGTTGAAGAGACCATCTTTTTTCCATTGGACATTCTTTTCTGCTTTGTGGAAGTTTAGTTGACCATAGAGTTGATGGTCCATTTCTGGGCTCTCTATTCTGTTCCACTGATGTATGGGTCTATTTTTGTGCCAGTACCATAGTGTCTTGATGATTACAGCTTTGTAATAGAGCTTGAGGTCTGAAATTGTGATGCCGCTAACTTTGGTTTTCTTTTTCAACATTTCTCTGGATATTCAGGGTCTAGTTAGAAGTCTGGTTAGATTTATTCCTAGGTATCTTATGGTTTGGGTGCAACTGTGAATGGGGTCAACTCCTTAATTTCTCTTTCTTTTGTCTTGCTGTTGGTGTATAGAAATGCAACTGATTTCTGTGCATTGATTTTATATCCTGACACTTTACTGAAGTTCTAGCAGTTTTGGAGTGGAGTCTTTTGGGTTTTCCACATAAAGTATCATATCATCTGCAAAGAGCGAGAGTTTGACTTCTTATTTGCCAATTTGGATGCCATTTATTTCTTTTTGTTGTCTGATTGCTGAGGCTAGGAATTCTAGTACTATGTTGAATAGCAGTGGTGATAGTGGTCATCCCTCTTGTGTTCCTGACCATTCAGAATGATATTCACTGTGGGTTTTTCATAGATAGCTTTGATGATATTGAGGCATGTACCCTCTATCCTTGTACTGTGAAGAGTTTTGATTAAGAAAGGGTGCTGTACTTTGTCAAATCGGCTTTTTCAGCATCTATTGAGAGTATCATATGATTCTTGTTCTTTTTTTTATTAATGTATTGTATCACATTGATTTGTGGCTGTTGAACCAGCCTTGCAGCCCAAGAATTAATCCCACTTGGTCATGGTGAATAATCGTTTCAATGTACTGTTGGATCCTATTGGCTAGTATTTTGGTGAGAATTTTTGCATCTGTGTTCATCAAGGATATTGGTCTGTAATTCTCCTTTGATGGGGTCTTTGGGATCAAACCCATCTTTGATGAGTTTTGGGATCAAGGTAATGCTGGCCTTATAAAATGAATTTGTAAGTTTTCCTTCCATTTCTATTTTGGTGTAAGAGTTTCAGGAGAATAGGTATTAATTGTTCTTTAAATGTTTGGTAGAATTCTCCTGGGAAGCCGTCTGGCCCTGGGCTCCTGTTTGTTGGGAGATTTTTGATGACTGCTTCAATCTCCTTACTGGTTATGGGTCTGTTCAGGTTTTCTATTTATTCCTGGTTCAGTATTGGTAGTCTATATGTCTCTAGGAATGCATCCATTTCTTCCAGATTGTCAAATTTGCTGGCATATTGTTGCTCACAATACATTCTTATAATTGTTTGTATTTCTTTGGTGTTAGTTGTGATCTCTCCTCTTTCATTCATGATTTTATTAATTTGGGTCCTTTCTCTTTTCTTTTTGATAAGTCTGGCCGAGGGTTTATCAGTTGTATTAATTCTTTCAAAGAACCAGCTTTCTAGTTTCATTGATGTATTCTACTATTCTTTTGGTTTCTATTTCATTGATTTCTGCTCTGATCTTTATTATTTCTCTTTTCCTGCTAGGTTTAGGCCTTCTTGATGTTCTTTCTCCAGCTCCTTTAGGTATAGGGTTAGGTTGTGTACTTGAGACACTTCTTGTTTCTTGAGAAAGGCATGTATCACTATATACTTTCCTCTCGGGGCCACCTTTGCTGTGTCTGCAAGATTTTGAACAGTTGTGTTTTCATTTTAATTTGTTTCCATGAATTTTTAAAAATTCTTCTTTAATTTCCTTGTTGACCCATTCATTCTTTAGTAGGATGGTCTTTAACCTCCATGTATCTGAGTTCTTTCCAACTTTCCTCTTGTAGTTGAGTTCTAGTTTCAAAGTATTGTGGTCTGAAAATATGCAGGGAATGATCCCAGTATTTTGGTACTGGTTGAGACCTGATTTGTGGCTCAGGATGTGATATATTCTGGAGAGTGTTCCATATGCTCTAGAGAAGAATGTGTATTCTGTTGCTTTGGGTTGGAATGTTCTGAATATATCTGTGATGTCCATATGGTCCAGTGTGTCATTTAAGCCTTTATTTCCTTGTTGATCTTTGGCTTAGATCTGTCCATGTCAGTGATGGGGGTGTTAAAGTCCCCTACTATTATTGTATTATTGTCAATGTGTTTCTTTGATTTTGTTATTAATTGGTTTATGTAATTGGCTGCTCCCATGTTAGGGACATAGATATTTAAAATTGTTAGACATTCTTGTTGGACAGACACATTAAGTATGATATAGTGTCCTTCCTCCTCTCTTATTATAGCCTTTGGCTTAAAATCTAATTGATCTGACATATGGATTGCTACTCCAACTTTCTTTTGATGTCCATTAGCATGGTAAATTGTTTTCCACCCCCTCACCTTAAATCTGTATGTATCTTTGGGTCTAAAGTGAGTTTCTTGTAGACAGCATATTGATGAGTCTTGTGGTTTTGTCCATTCTGATACCCTGTGTTTTTTGATTGGGAGATTTAGGCCATTTACATTCAGGGTAACTATTGAAAGATATGAATTTAGTGACATTGTATTGCCTTTAAGGTGATGGTTATTGTATATTGTCTTTGTTCCTTTCTGTCTGTTACTTTTAGGCTCTCTCTTTGCTTACAGGACCCCTTTCAATATTTCCCACAAGACTGGTTTGGTGTTTGCAAAGTCCTTTAATTTTTGTTTGTCCTGGAAGCTTTTTCTCGCTCCTTCTATTTTCAGTGACAGCCTAGCTGGATATAGTATTCTTGGCTGTTTATTTTTCTCATTCAGTGCTCTGAATGTATCATGCCCGTCTTTTCTGGTCTGCCAGATCTCTGTAGATAGGTCTGCTGCCAATCTAATATTTCTACCATTGCATGTTACAGACCTCTTGTCACTAACTGCTTTCAGGATTTTCTGTCACTAAGACTCTTAAGTTTTATTATTAGATGATGGGTTGTGGACCTTGATTTTTGAGGGGGTTTCTCTGTGCCTCCTGGATTTTGATGCTTGTTCCCTTTGCCAAATTAGGGAAATTCTCTGCTATTATTTGCCCCAAATATACCTACTGCCCCTCTCTTTCTTCTTCTTCTGGGATTCCAATTATTCTAATATTGTTTCATCTTATAGTATCACTTATCTCTCGAATTCTCCTCTTGTGGTCCAGTAGTTGTTTGTCTCGCTCCCTCTCTCTTTTTTTAAAAAGATTTTATTTATATGACACAGAGAGAAAGATCACAAGTAGGCAGAGAGGCAGGCAGAGAGAGAGGGGGAAGCAGGCTCCCCATTGAGCAGTGAGCCTGATGCAGGACTTGATCCCAGGACCCTAAGAGCATGACCTGAGCCAAAGGCAGAGGCTTAGCCCACTGAGCCACCCAGGTGCCCCTGTTTGTGTCTCTTCTAATCAGCTTCCTTATTCTCCATCATTTGGTCTCCTATATCATTAATTCTCTCTTTTGCCTCATTTATCCTAGTAGCAAGAGCCTTCATTTTTTATTGCACCTCATTAATAGCTTTTTTGACTTCAACTTGTTTAGATTTTAGTTCTTTGATTTTTCCAGAAAGGGATTTTATTTCTCCAGAAAGGGATTCTCTAGTATTTTCCATGCTTTTTTGGGCCCAGCTAGCACCTTGATAATCATCATTGTGGACTCTAGTTCTGATATATTACTAATGTCCCTATTGATTGGGTTCCTAGCCTTCAGTACTGCCTCTTATTCTTTTCTTTTGTTGTGAGTTTTTCCACCTTGCCATTTTATCCAGATAAGAATAGATGAATGAGAGAACAAAATACTAAAAGGGTAGTAACGACCCCAGAAAAATATACACTAACCAAATCAGAAGAGATCCAAAACCAGGGGAAGGAGAAAGGGGGAAATACATATATTAGACTGGTGAATAGAACAGAGCCACACTCTTGATTTTGGATTTATTCTGGTCTGATAGAAGAACTGCCTCCCAAAATTTTAAAGAAAGAAAAAATTATATATATATACAAAAATAAGGATAAAGATGAAGGGATGGAATATGCCTGTAAAGATGAAAACTCAAGAAGATTCTAAAGAAGGAATTGATAAGATAAGAAGTTGGTTGAAAAAAGAAAAAAAAAAGAGGAAAGAATGTGATCAGGCTGGAGACTAAAACAAAGCCGTGTGCTAGATTTAGGGTATATTTTGATCTATTAGAAATTGTATCCCAGAATTTTAAGGAAAAAAAAACCCTATATGTATGCAAAAAATAAGGTTAATTACAATGAAGATATATAATATGACTAACAATGAAAATTTAAAAAGATTTTTTTTAAAGTATTGATGAAATAAAATAGTTTAAAAATGTTAAAATAGGAAAGAGGAAAAATTTAAAAAATAGAAAAAGAAAAAAAAATTTAAATTTTAATTATTAAAGACTAAGGGATCATAGGGAAAATAATCCATGAATTCTATGTGCTTATTCCCCTGGCTTTGGATTTTCACAGTTGTCATTGTTCGATGAACTTGGTCTTGGCTGGATGTTTGTGCTGATCTTTTGGTGGAGGGGCCTGTTGCAGTGATTCTCAAATGTCTTTGCCTAAGGCAAAATTGCACCACCCTTTTAGGGGCCAGGCTAAGCAATCTGCTTGGGTTCACTCTCGGGGAGCTTTTGTTCCCTAAATGCTTTCTGTACAGCTTTGGCAGACAGGATGAAGATGGTGGCCTCCCAATCTCTGGCCCAGAGGAGCCGAGAGCTCAGGACCTCACTCCTCACTGAGTCCTCAGAGAAAAGTAGTCTATCCCTCCCATTTCCCTGGTCTCTGGCTATGCTCCGTGCTCACCTGGCCTGTGACTGAGCTTTCTATCTCTGGTGCACAGCCCCGTTTGGAGTCTCCAAACCCAGCAGATTCCTGTGGTGTACTCCCACGCCATTCCTCCAGGAGGAGGAAGGAGGGGGTTTCTCCAGATCTGCTACCTGTGGGGTCCCTGCTTGAAGAGCAGTGGTCTGACTGTGCCTTGGTTCACAGTTTAAGGTAATCCTGACCTGAGAGCCCCTCCTCAGCTCTGTCTCTGTTGCAGGCTTCACCCCTCCGAAACCTTGGGGCTCTGCTGTACTCAGGCACCCCTGGTCTTTCTGTGACCCCACAGGACCTAAGACCACACTGTCCTCTTGAGGGCTCCACCCCCACTTAGCCTCTGGAACAGCATCCCTCAGTGAAGCAGACTTCTAAAAGTTCCAATTTTGTGCTCCACTGCTCTCTCACTTGCCAGGAGCTGGCCCTCCCCCTGTGGTCTATCTTCCCAAATGTTGCCCCGGATTCACTTCTCTGCATGTCCTACCTTCCAGAAAGTGGTCAATTTTCTGTTCCTAGAATTGCTGCTCTTCCTCTCTTCTATCTCCTGTTGAGTTTTCAGGTGTTCAGAATGGTTTGATAACTATCTAGCTGAGCTCCTGGGACCTGATGATATTTCGGTCTTCTCCTCTTCTGCCATTTGCTCCTCCACCCATTCACTGTTTTTCTGTGAGAGACTGGGTTCTCCAAAGACAAGTGCTGAGAAGGAGTTTGGATTGTAAAATGCTACGTAGTGTTCTATATCTGTGAATGGAAGGAGGAGAGAGGATTGGACAGAGGAAGAAGTTCAACTGTGAAGCTGACCTGACAAAGCTTCAATGAATAGTGTCCATCAGAGTGTCCTGTGTTGTGTTGAAATGCCCAAGCATTTGCACCTTCATTTAGTTCCCAGGTACGAGGTGTGGGAAGGGCAGGTGCTAGGCAAAGAAAGATGCTAAAAGAGGTGACCAAGCAGAAGCTGCCTCCTGACTGCATTGTTTGTGACTTGTCAGTCAATTCTATGGCAGGATTTAAATAAGAAAAAAAAGGGGGGGGCTCAAAATAAATTATATGAAAGTGGGACTAATATTGCACAACATTGGGATAAGTGAAAGTCTCTTAAGTTCCTCTGTATATAAAAAATATATTTTGAAACCTGGATCTCAGCAGCATATCTTGGTAACATATTACTGTATTTTTTTTTCATATTACCATATTTTTGCTGTGTAATATTACATTGAATTAATCTAGCTTTACAATAGGTTTTGAGTTCTGAGAGTTTAAGTCTATAAGTTTATACTTCTTCAATATTACCTTGGTCCTTAAATTGTTTTTTTGTTTGTTTGTTTTTGGTTTTGTTTTGTTTGGCATCTCCCTATGTATTTTAGAATTACTGACTACAAAAGGCTAGTACCTAGGAGGGGATATTACAGGAAAGAGTACAGAAGCTGATGAAGATAATGAGCTGGATCCCATTAGGAGAAAAACTGGGATACAGTGCACTTCTCTTATCAACTGAACTCTAGCACAACATAAACTTCTTCACTGGCATGAATTAGCAGATTCATTATAGCAGGGTTTGGTTTGAATGGTGAATATTTTGCAAGTTTTTGTGGTTTTATGTAGTATTATTATAATGTATAGGAATATTCAGATAGTAAGATTTTATATACCAAAGGAAACATTTGTTTCCTTTGTTTCCTATTCATGTAATATATATATGTATTAGACATACACACACACACACACATTGCTATCTCTAAGTTTATATTTTGTAAGGTACTTACTGTTTTAGGACTATAATAAGGTGCTGGTTAGTAGTATATTGTATATTTATTCTGGTAACGTAGCTTTGGTGAACAGAAATTGTGAACAGAATCCTAGAGAACCCAAAACAATAATGACTGTAGTTAGCCATTTCATGCCTCAATGCCTACAGCTAAACATGTACTAGGGAAAGTAAATGATAGTGCAGACTTCCTTTCTACAGTGTCATTTCCAGTTGGGGAGTGTAATTATGTTTAATTGAGTTGAGGCACATTATTACACTGAATCATGCCTCTCTTGATTCTAAATAAGAAATCTGTGATATTTTATAACAGTGGAAAAATGCTTTCAGTTGGAATGGAGAAAAATTTAGTATGGCAGCCAATATATGTTTACCCCCAATTATAAACAATTAGGAAAGATCTTCGATATTATAGATGGAACTTCTGACAATTGATTAAAGCATAGGTCAGGTAAATTTTAAAATGTATATAAAGTGCACAAAAAAATCTGGACAAATGATATGAATAGTGAAAAAAAATGGTTAGGGATATTGAAGTCCTGAATTTTAGTTCTAAAATCATGAACCACTAGCTATATTTGGATACTGTACCCAGTTACTTCATCAATGAAACAGAGTTGGTCAAAGTGCACCTAAAAGATCTCTTCCCACAAAGCTTATAAATATAAGCACAACTCATACTTAAAGAATGTGTTCTGAGAAATATATTAATGTTATCATCATTCACATTACTCAAAAATACATTGAGATAAAATGTAAATGTCATGATAGTTTTGTTTTTGGTACAATGAATACCTGACTTCATTTCTTCCACATTGTTTTCTTTCTTTTTTTTTTTTAAATTTTTATTTTTTTTAATTTTTTTTCTTTTCACATTGTTTTCTTTTGTATTCATGATTATGTCAATTGCATTTTAACTCTAAGTACACATTGACAAAGGAGGCAAAAATATACAATAGGGAAAAGATAGTCTCTTTAACAGATGGTGTTGGGAAAACCAGAGATTTTCCCATGCAGAAGAATGAAGGTGGACTACTTTCATACACCATCCACAAAAAATGAAAAACAGACCTCAAAATGGATTAAAGACCTAAATGTGAGACCTGAAACCATAAAACTCCTAGAAAAAAAAAATAAGCAGCAATTTCTTTGGCATTGGCCATAGAAGCATTTATCTAGGTATGTCTTCTCAGGAAAGGGAAACAAAAGCGAACCTAAACTATTGGGACCACACCAAAATAAAAAGCTCTTGCACAGTGAAAGAATCCTTCAACAAAATGACAAGGCAACTTACTGAATGGGAGAATATATTTGCAAGTGATATATTTAGTAAGGGGTTAATATCCAAAGTATATAAAAGACTTAAAAACGCAATAACAAAAACCCCAAATAATCCAATTAGAAAATGAGCAGAGAACCTGAATAGCTGTTTTTCCAAAGAAGGCATACAGATGTCCAACAAACACATGAAAAGATATATGTATACAATGGAATATTATTCAGACATAAAAAATGAGATCTTAGCATTTGTGACAACTTGGATAGACTTAGAGGGTAAAATACTAAAATAATTCAGACAGAAAAAGACAAATACTATATGATTTTACTCATGTGGAATTTAAGAAACAAAACAAATGAGCCAAGAAAAAAAGATACAAACACACTCTTAACTGGAGAGAACAAACTGATGGTTACCAGAGGGGAGTTCAGTGGGGAGATGGTTGAAATAGGTGATGGTAATTAAGAGTACATTTATCACAATGAGCACTGAGTAATATATAGATTTGTCGAATCACTTCTTTATACACCTGAAACTAGTATAACACTGTATGTTAATTATACGGCAATATAAACACACACACACACACACACACACACTGACATACAGAATCCATGTCCTTCATAAACTCATCAGTTGTTACTTTTTCGTATGAGGAACAGCATTTAAGTTCCTAAGCTTGAGTTTCAAATTGTCAGCATTCTGTTAGGTTCCCAGGCTTAAGAGTACTCAGCACACTCCATTAAATCAACTTCGATAATCACAGAGCATAAGGGGAAGCATTAATACATGAATCGCTTCATTTTGCTCAATGATTTCATATGCATATGTTTAACAATGCTCCCCCACCTCCCATTTGTTGCTAATAATTTTGTAGTCTGGATTGACCTTTGGTACCAATTCTAATTTTGGAAGTGACTGGCTTTAAGGCCATGTTGAAAAGAATTCTGAGGCCCCTTTGGGCTTGGAAGAAAAATGCACTGTAATCAATAAATGACAACTACTTTAGGCATGGAGGGAAGCCATAGGCACACATGTGCTACAGATCGGCCATCCCTACTGCATTTACTACTTCATGAATCACAATGAGTGTAATGATTTTTGAAGTGGAAAAAAAATGTCATTATCATTTGTTGGATAAATTATATATCATGTAAATTATACTAACAGTCTCTGGCCCCTCTCCTTTCCTTTCTGCCACCCAGCTGAAGTAGGACATAGGTCTATAATCATGGTTAACACTGTATCTACCACTCTCTGGTATGGAAGAGCCCTGAATGCCTTAACTTTATAGTAAAGCACTGTAGCGTAATACAATTCAAATATTCCACTTTCTTTTCAACAGGGTTAATGTCTCAAGAGTCTAATTCTTTTCCATATATAAAAAGAACCCAGACTCACAAAACCTTAAATAGCATTTAACATTTCTTTTAATGTCTCTCTGAACACCAATTGTTCCCTGAGTATGCTGAATAATGCTTCAGAAGCAAAGTTGCCAAACTACACAGGTGCTTAAGAGTTAGGATTTTATCTGTCCAAGTAAAAAGACCAAATTCCATGAGGCTTAGTAAATAGACATATACTCTGAGACACAAATAAAATCCACATTTTCAGACCTCCCATTCCTTAATTGAAAGATCATCTTTGTTTTCTAACAGAGTAGAACATAACAAAGGACTATAGTTACTGTCTGACCCTTTACAGGAAAAGTTTGCTGACCCCTGTCCTTTACAAAGGAAAGTCATTTAAATTTATCTTTTATATTTTTAAACTTACTGGACTAAAGAATTAAGAACAAGTTTGTTCTGTGAGACTGTTTTCTCTTTTTTGGCTTATTTATGAAATTTGTTTTGTTTTACTTTGTCTACCTATGACATGAAGGTCAGTCTCCTTGTTAAGGTTCATTGTCTTTTTTAAGGTAGTATCTCACTTACCAAAAATGTTTATCTGTTTCATATTGTACCATTTTTTAAAAAAATTATTTCTGAAAGAGCGCAAGCAGGTAAGCGAATGAGAGAATGCGCGCGCGCGTGTGTGTGTGTGTGTGTGAGCAAGCAGGGTTAGGGGCAGAGGGAGAGAGAGGCAAGCAGACTCCTGGTTGAGAAGAGAGCCCCATGTGGGCTGGATATCAGGACCCTGAGATCACAGTCTGAGCCAAAATTAAGAATCAGACACTTAACCAACTGTACCACTTAGGTGCCCTGTACCATCCTTTTTTTTTTTTTTTTTTAAGATTTTATTTATTTTTTTGTGAGAGAGAGAGCACACGCGCGCACGAACATGAGCATGAGTGGAGGAGGAGCAGAGGGGGAAGCAGACTCCCCACTGAGCGGGGAACCCTTGCTGGACTGGATCCCAGGACCCTGGGATCATGACCTGAGCCGAAAGCAGGCACTTAATCTACTGAGCCACCCAGGCACCCCTCCCTTTGCCATTATTTTAATCACTACTATAAAGAGCAGTTCTACAGCTGGTAGGTCATTTATCTGCTATGCACATTGCTCGAGTCTGGATGAATCTAGAGGGTTTTAAAATGGCACTCTTAGTTCCTTTTCTTTCTTTTTTCCTTTTTAGTTTTTGTTACCTAATTGGTCCCACCTTGGAATTTACCAAGCCTAGAAAGGTAGTCAGAATTTCTCAAACAACTTTCCAATGACTCAAGAGAAGAATCGTTAAGTAGGCAGTCAGGCGGGCAGGCAAAGAAGGATGACGAAAGGAGAAAGCAGCAGACACTTTAAGACTGCTTCAGTATTGCTTCAGTGGGTCTCCCAAAAGCCCATCTGCTTCCACACTGACCTCTTTTTCAATCTCTCAGGATTTCAGATTCAATTCAAGTAAGGACAGTTTGCTGGAGTCTTAGAGGACTGGCTAAAATCTGTTGTGATGTTACTGAACCTGCAGTCCTTGCCGAGACAGTCATAGGTATTTCAACGATGGGACTATGGGGCTCACTTCCACATCAGGTATTCTTTTCCTCTCAAAGTATGTGGAATGTAGCTTATTTGAGGCCACTCTATCAATAAAGATATGCATGGTTAATTTCCTGTTAGTTGTTTTTAACAAGTATCTGTAAATTTGGAAAGAATGAGTTGTAAAGAAATTTGTATTTCCTAAGACTGGCTTTTGATGAATACCATATAAATTACCTGAGATTCCTGAAAAGTATTCCAAATATCTCAATAATTGACAACATTTGGCAAATAAGCCTTAGGTTACCAAACTGTACCCTAATCAAATAGGCAGTAAGTTTATTTTTAAAAATTTCCTCTGTTCTTTACAAATTGCCTGATAATACATGTGAGTTGGAGTTATAATTCTTTCCCAGAGTATAATATTAGAAATAATGAGTAAAACACAGGAGGAGGGAGACTTTGGCTTATGAGAAAGAACTTCTAGAACTGCATTGTCTAATATGGTAGCAGTTAGCCACATGTGCTTATGGAACACTTGAGCACAGTAGGACTGAGGAACTGAATTTTCAATATTACTGAATACCAATGACTTTAAATTTTAGTTTAAGTGGGTACTTAGTACTGGAAAAAAATTAATTAGGCTTGCAACAACTTAGAATCTACTTTTTTAAAATGTAAGTTTTATGAAATTAAAATACAGATCAAATATCTTCTTAAAAAGTAGCCGTCCAACTTGAAATGGGTTGAGAATTAAAAATACACAATGGAGGGGTACCTGGGTGGCTCAGTCAGCTGGGCATCTGACTCTTCAGTTTGGCAGGGGTCATGATCACAGGGTAGTGGGTATCGAGCCCCATAGACCTCTGCATTCAAGGGGGAGTCTCCTTGGAATTCTCTCTCTTCCTCTTCCTCTGCCCCTGCCCACACACATGTGAGCACATACTCTATCTGTCTCTGTCTCTCTAAATAAATAAAATCTTTAAAAAAATACCCAGTAGAATCAGAAGGCTTAGTATAAAAAATATAAAATAGCTTTTTAATTCCATTTATATTGATTTTCATTTTGAAGTGATATTTGGGGTATGGTGAGTTAAAAATGATAATAAGATTTCACCTTTTTTTTTTTACTCTTTCAAACACGGTTAGTAGAAAGTTTAGAATGATTTTAAGTCACTTGCATCATACTTTCATTAGAGAGCACTTATCTTAACAATTCAAAATGGAAGAGTGGTTTCCAGAGACAGTAAGCTTAACATTCCTGGCTGTTCTTAACTGGGTACCCGAGCCAGCTGAATTCTCAAGTCCTCAAATCTTTCTCAGTTCTGTTTCATTCATTCAACATTTATTATTGATCATCCACAGTGTGTCATGACTCTGCTAAGCATTGGCCCCTGTAAATATCTATTATTTACAATAAACTTGCACTAGTTTGCATTAGTTTATTGTAAATAATAGATATTATGATTGGTGTATATAAACCATGGTATTAAGAATGTCAGAGGAGAGGGGTGCCTGGGTGGCTCAGTCAGTTAAGCGTCCACTCTTGGTTTCGGCTCAGGTCATGATCTCAGGGTTGTGGAATCCCAGGTTGGGCTCCATGCTCAGTGGGGAGTCCGCTTTCCCTCTTCCTCTCCCCCTGCACATGCGTGCGTGCACACACACACACACATACACACACACTCTCTCTCTCAAATAAATAAATATTTTAAAAAATGTCAGAGAAGGTGCACGTCAGAGAAGAACCTTCCTGAGGAGCTGTAATTTTGAGCTCATACTTACAAGGTAAGTTCGAGTTTCATAGGTGTAGACAGGGAAGAGGGAATAAATGCAGAAGAAAAGAAAGAAAAATAAATGCAGAAATGGCAGGAGAGGACTTGGAATATTTGTGGAACTCCATGTCCAATGTTGCTCTCATTTAGCAGAAGGACGGGAGATTGAAGCTGGTTAAGGAGAAAGAAATGGTATTGTGATGGATCTTACACACCATTTAAAGGACCTAAGGGGTGTCTGGGTGGTGCAGTTGGTCAAGCCTCTGACTCTTGGTTTCAGCTCTGGTCCTGATCTCAGGGTTTTGAGATTGAGCCCTTCCCTTCTCATTGGGCTCCATGCTCAGCACAGAGTCTGCTAGTGACTCACTCTTCCTTTGTTCCTCCACCCTCAAAAAATAAATGTTTAAAAACAAATGAAAGGACCTCAGATTTTACTTTGTAGGCAACAAAGTCTACTGACAATTCTAACTGTAGTTATTTGGCTATAAGAATTAAGTTTCAGAAATATTGTTTTGTTGATTCTGAGGAGACTAAGTAAGAAGGACTTTGGACTGGAGATAAGAAGTCCGTTAAGCTATGGCAGTGGTTCTGGCAAGAAAGGATGAGGCTCTGAGTGGGGGTGGGGGACACACAGAAAGGGCAAATGACTGCTAGGGGAATGACCACATGCTAGAGAAGCCCAGGCTTCCAGCTGGGAAGGTACATTTTACCAGGGCACAGGAGAGAGAAAGAGATCTGGAGGAATCTGAAAACTGTTCAGTTTTGGGCATTTGAGACTGAAATACCTATGGGATATCCATACAGAGAGGTCTGCTAGATCATTCTCGGTATATTATTAAAGGAAAGAAAAATGCAGAGGAAAAGAGGAATACCCTTAAAACTTTAACCATCAGGAAAAAACCAGTATGATTTTATCTTAAAATGAATGGTCTTAAAAATATATTATGTACTTTGTCTCGCAACGAAATTTAAATGGAGATTTAATCTAATTAATGTTCTATATAAGTAACTACTGAGAAAGTTATACAATAGGAAAGCATTTGCATTCCCCTAAATGAGCAATATTAGGGCAATGGTTAAGTAAATAGCAATGTCTTTGGAACATTATGTAGACATTGAAATTATATTCAGAGAATATTTAATCAGTAAAATATTCATGATATGATAAGTGAAAAATCAGTATAAATCTATGAGCAGTATAATCCTAATTTTGTCTAAATATTATCTAATTATAGAGAAATATGGGCAAGAACTCTAGGGAGTAGCATTACAGATAATTTTGGTTTTCCTTTCTTTGCTTTTATTAAGTGCTTAATGCTGAAAATTTATCAAACACTAGGGAATAAATAATCTATATAAAAAAGTATTCAGTTCCACTGAATTTTAAAAATTACATTATTGAGTTAAAGACAAAAATAAAACAAATGCATTCAGTGTCTCATTTTGGGTGTAAACATGGCACACTCGCACTTTCTGCCACAATTATCTTGGAAGAAAAGTTCACTAATCTATACAAATTAATATACATGCTATTTGCATTATTGACTTGTTACCCACAATTAGGGAAAGCTTTTGTAATTCAGACTGGGGCAGTTTTGAGAATTGAAGGGCCAGTATTAATACTCTGGGCAACAGATACAGACTAGACATATGGTCCCACATTCGCCTGGATTAAAATTTAAGGCCTCGAGTTGTGAATAGAAAGTTAATCTTTAGCATTATTTCCTGTCTCTTTCTCTCTCTCTCTTTTGGATAGAGTAAACATTTCAGGGCTAACTTATATAAATAAGATGAATCATACGATGACACCCACAGGTAGTCCTTTTTACCAAGAATTTGCTCATTCACCAGATTGCACAATTCAGGTTTGAAAGTAATTCATTCTGGATGGGCTGATATGACAGGAAGAGAAAGAAAGCATAGAAATCCACCTGCTTGAAAATTGATTTCTACTATGTTGGCTTTTCTGGAGTTTATAAAGTTCCATTTGAAGCTGAAAGACAGTGTGGAGTACATTATATTCTGACCTTCTAATGAATTTTATCTTCTGGTTAATCTCCTAAACACTAAAATGGAAGCCTTTTAAAATGATAGGCACTTGAAAGTATTAATATCTGGTGCCCTATAGTTGCTGTATTACATACAGCATGAAATTTCACAAAGACTGATGTGACTCATAGAAATTCATAAAGTTATTTAAATAGCTAAGATTTGTGCCAAGTTCTTATAGTTAATGAAAGAAAATGTCTAGATAGGGAAAACACTCTCATAAAGAAATGAGTATAATAAATGTTAGAGAAGGCATTAAAAAGAGCATGTCTCATCTTTGTTAATTAGCACTGTTAAAAAGTGACAGAAGAAAGGGCACCCAACAATCCATAAAATTATATGTGGAACTTCTCTTTTTTAAACAAAACCAAAATCATAAGCTTCTTAGCAGCTTGCATAGTTAAATGGAGCTAGTAACATATTCAGTGCACTTTATGATTTGCTTTTACCAAAGTATTTTGAGAATGATGGCAAACAAGCTTATTAAATATTGCTTTGAATTTTAGAATGAAGTTTTGGTGGTATTGGGATTAATGGGTGTGGGAGTCTATCATTTCCATGAAGAGAGCAAAGCACTCAAGAAACCTTATTTCTGTTAAACTTTACAAAAATCTGAGTGACTTCACAGATGAGAAACCTTACAAAGTATTTAAGTGTTCTTGCTCAAAGTAAAACTATGTATTGTAAGTCTTGGTATCCATCTGCTTGAAAATGCATTAGATTGTCAGTTATATTGAAGTATGTACACATAAATTTGGAGGATAAACATAGCTCACCTTTTAAATATCTGATGTGTCCATGTTCCCCCAGTTGCTATAAAGATCACCTGGTAGTTAAGGTTAGAAGTGATTTTGTCATTGTCACATTAGAAATAAGTTTATGGCAGCTTTGGAAATCACTCTCTTCCACCCACTTTGATGATGATGTTTCAAATTGCATATCCATTCAAAATCCCCTATCAAGAATTAAGTACACCACGTGAAGGCACAAAAGCCAACTTTGTGTTATTTTTGTAATTCATGAGAGTTTAATTTTTAAAGGTGTAATGGAATGTTAACAGGGAGAAGGCTATTGTGGCAGGACCATCATGGCAGGCAGGCTTGGTGGAAGACACAGCAGTAAGAGAGGAAGGACACCGGGCTTTGAATCCACATTTTGTCTAACCAGTTTTCTGACTTGAACAGCTGATCCTCTATGTCTTTTTACCTCCCTGTGAATGGTTTTGGACTTCCCACCCCCATAAAGCCTAAACTTCTAAGGAAGGAACTCACAAACTAAAATGACCACCAAGTACATTGTAAAGTCCCTGGAGGAGATGATGACTGTAGTGGTGGTATTATGATGCTAATGTTCACCAGGTCTGGAAAGCATAATGTTCTGTGGTTTGCTCCCAGGTTTTTTATGAGAAGGTAACTAGTATTTAGTAGGCTGGTCTGTGATTCTGTCCACGAGAGGACAGTAATAAATGTGCATACACATACAATAGTCCTCGTGTGTCTCACTGAAATAAAAACCTATGTTGCAGAAAGATGCCACCCAAAGAAACACATGAATAAATTTAGGATCAACATCCTGAATAAAACCCCATGCATTATTAGAGGGTTATGTAAATTGCTGATCTAGAAAATATTTGCATACCATAGTACATAAATGGGCAATTGCTCTGAGACTAGCCTCTCTGGAAGAAGTCTTCTGTGTGGAGAAAGAAAGTCCCCTCCACAAGCAGTGAGGTGATTCATGGACAGCTCAGGGTTGCCCCCCATTCCAAGGGTGGGCTCAGATCTCCTCGGGGATGTATTGTGTACTTTCTGTCTCTGTAGCTCAGCCCAGTACTTTGTGTGCAGCACGTACTTAATCAAAGCTTGTTAATGAAATGTAGGCATCCCCTGGATTGGTTCCCTGTATGGCCACTTGTCAGCTTTTTGATTTTGGGGAAATCACTTCTTTTTCAGACTCTGTTGGCCCTGGTTTTGTGGATTCAAGAATTTCTGAAAATCTTTTGCATCCTAAATTATGTATTTAGCAATCTCACCTTTCCAGACATATTTTAAAAATTTCTTTACTACTGCCCTTCTCTTCTTGAGAACAAGTCAGGCTTTCTTACTATGCTCTTTAATACTTTTTCATCTCTGATTACTTCTTTCTCTGATACAAAGTTTTTGCATGGGGTAAAACAAGTTTGCTTGCAGGTAGGCCGCCTGAATGTGTACTTATGTGTAAATTTCTTAATCTTGCTGAGAATCACTTTCTTGATTCTTGAGTAGCAAATGGGGATACTATATGTATCACAGTGTGGTCAGAGATAAAACAAGACATAATATTTAAAGTAACCGGTACAACCTTTGGTTGACTTCTAGCAAATGTTCTGTATTTTCTCTCTGATAGATCTAATAGTGTGTAGCTGTATTATCTTCTTACTTATAAGTAGTAATTTATGGAGAATCCTATTAAAATAGGCTGCTTTTAGGGGTGCCTGGGTGGCTCAGTGGGTTAAAGCCTCTGCCTTCGGCTCAGGTCATGATCCCAGGGTTCTGGGATCGAGCCCCGCATCGGGCTCTCTGCTTGGCAGGGAGCCTGCTTCCTCCTCTCTCTCTGCCTGCCTCTCTGCCTGCTTGTGATCTCTGTCTGTCAAATAAATAAATAAAATCTTTTAAAAAATAAAATAGGCTGCTTTTAGCACATGGTGGGTCATATTATGTCCTCTATAATAATATACTACTAAATATAGAAATAACCTTAATGTCATTAGGACACAGGTAAGCAATAGCTGCCTTCTCCAATAATAATAATGACCTTGGGGGCGGTCTAAATTTTCCAAAAGATCTAGAATAAACATGTATCCTGTCTATTAACCAAATTTGATAAAAATATTTTTATTGGTGAATTTACAATAAAATAGACATATTTTGAGTTTTTTACTATTTGTGATTGAAATACATTTTTCTCTTTATAAAGTACTTGGTCACACTGTAATTTCCTGCAAATTTAAATGTTCATTTTGTTAGAATTAGTGAGTACTGTTGTCCTTATTTCCCATGTGATGAGAGAAGAACAACCCCAGTGTCTGAATCATTTATCCATTAGTGACAGTAAAATAAACCCATAGCTGGAATATAATTAAGAAACTAAGTGTTCGGCTTCCCAACAAAGACAAAATGACAGATTTTGGAATAGCTGTTGATAAGGCATAGATATAATGCCTGTGACCAATATAGACATGACATTTTATCACTTACTGACTCTGTAGGTGAGTGAGTGTGTGAAAATCCTGATTTTTTCTTGCCCCTTCATGAGGAATGAAGAGATGTCTGAAAACTAGGGCTCCTTCATGCTAAGGGCCTTGTTTTTGTAGAAAGAATCAAACAGCATCAACGGGCCTGCAAAGACCCATGAAAAAGGGTACTCACCAAAGTACAGAAGCAGATTTTTTCTTTTACCCAAAAGGTGCTCTGTGCTTCTAAACTGTCTCTCTCTCTCACACACTCACTTTTATGAAGGTTTCCCTCAAGAATGGCTTCTTCTTAGACATAAGGGGACTATACAAAACTTTCAAGGAAATGTCTTTTCTGGGTTAATCCATCACATAATAGAGGATGTAGACTGTGTTTGACTTGAGCCAAAGAAAGGCACTTCCTAGATTCTGATGTAAGATACATAGATACACAGAGCACAGCACCCCAAATCTACAAATTTTTGAATGACCCAAAGTACAAAACAGATGCTGAAAAACCAAGATGTGAATCTTAAGTGAAGAATAGCATTATTTTTTCCTTATGAGGGGAGGGCTATCACCAAGAATCTCTAAAATAAAAGACCTGATTCCTCCTTTGACACTTCTTGAATACTCCCACGGCCAAATGCCTTCCCGCTTGGCTGACAGGCACTGCACAGTTAGGCCCTACCCAGACTTGACAGCTTTGTGCTTGCCACTTCCAGTGCCCCTCCAGCCCACATTATATGCCCACACTTCAGTCCCTAGGCCTTTGTTTGGTGGCTTCCTCTTCCTGGAATATCTTTACTTCTGGTGAACTGTGACTCAACCCTCAAGTCTGACTCCAGTGTCCACTCTGAAATCAGTAACTTCCTGGGAATCTCTTCTCTCTATCCACAGCAGAATTAATTTCTTCCCTCCTGTAACTCTCCCACTTGCCTAAATACGGCACTTGACATGTTTGTATACTACAAAATAGATATGGTATCGCTAGTGCCATTCGTATTACATTTCCTTCCATATGTCCATCTCCTCTGTTAGCCAGTAAATTCTCTGCTCTTCCCACCGCCCTTCCCTGTCCCTTTTACAATCAGGGCCTGAAACATAGTAGCCATTAAATAGCCTCATGTATTGAGAATATTGAGAATATTCTCAATGCAATTATTAAAATTCATGCCATATGTGTCCGCAAGTCTAAAGCCTTCACGTGCAGATGGAATTGTTTCTGCTAATCTGCAGTTAGAAAACAGAGGACTGTGCTGTCTTTGTAGACACATGTTCTCTGAGGCTCGGTTTATTTACTGATGAATTATTAAGGTGCTTTTAGCATATCAAAATTAAATTGGTTGAACTTGGCAAAGTGATAGATTTATTTCCTTCTATTTCCTAAGCTAATTGTTGTGTTTATTTTTAAACCTTTTAAAAGGAGTAGATATTGACACACACATATGGTTTGTTGGCTATCAACTGTTTCTTCGACTGAGGTTCAAAACACAAAACTGGGGGGGGAATTATGGGAGATAAACATTGCAGATGCACAAAGGTTGAAGGGAAGCATGTAAATTAAAGTGTCTTAAAGATCTGCCTTTCTTGGTAGATTCATATGAGCTGTGAAGTGACATAATTTTTAAAAAGATTTATTTACTGGAGTGAGAGTGCGCATGAGAGCACACGTTCACAGAGTAGGGAGGGGGAAGAGGGAGAAGGAGTCCCAAGTATACTCTGCACTGAGCTGGGAGCCCAATGCAGGGCTTGATCCCAGGATCCTGAGATCATGACCTGAGCTGAAACCAAGAATCAGACACTTAGCCATCTGTGTCACCTGGGGGTCCCTATGAAGTGACATAATTTAGTGGTAGAAAATTAATACACATTTTCTCCATAATTAGAAATACTCAAAAGTTGAGTGGGTTGGGAAATACTTAGAAGGGATAAGGAAGATAGGATTGTTGAGAAAAAGGTTGGCCAGATGGTTACATGTAGGAACTAGAGTCAGAGGAAAATCCTACCCAACGAGAATGTATAGATATGAGTAACGGGACCCTAGAAATAATTAACATCTTAAATTAACATTAAAAATCACAAAAGATGGTTAAGATTTTGACACCATCCTCACCATATTCTTGCAGAAGAGGGATGTCAATCTTTGGTAGGAGAAGTAGCTCCTTCTTTAGGTTCAATGGGAAAGTCTGACCTGACTGAAAAAGGCCTTGCCAGTCACTCATTTCAGGAACAGGAAATATTCATGTGAAGGGCTGACCTAGAGCTATAGAGAGTGGGTATTTCAGCCAGTAGGAACAGCAAGAACAGATCTTCAGTAGTTCAGTGTTGCTGGAGGGTGATGCTAGAAGGGCTTGGTTGAGATGAGGCTAGAGAGATGGAAAGGTCCCACAGTTTGTTCTGCCACATAAAGGCAAACGGATGGGCGGGGGGTGGGGGGGAATGGCTGCCATGATGTGGCTTTCTGATGTGGCCTGTTGTGTGGAGAGAAGGAATAGCCGTGGAAATGTGCTTTATTTATCCAAAAAGTATTGAGTGTTTTCTGGGTTTCTCTGGGTGTCAAAATCAGACAAAGAGATAATCTTCTGGGAGCATTTTTTTTTTAAGTTTTTATTTATTTATTTATTTAATTTTTTTAAATTTCTTTTCAGCGTAACAGAATTCATAGTTTTATACCACACCCAGTGCTCCATGCAATGCGTGCCCTCCATAATACCCACCACCTGGCTCCCCCAACCTCCCACCCACCTCCTCTTCAAAACCCTCAGGTTATTCTTCAGAGTCCATAGTCTCTCATGGTTCATCTCCCCCCCAATTTCTCTCAACACCCTTCTCCTCTCCATCTCCCCATGTCCTCCGTGTTATTTGTTATGCTCCGCAAATAAGTGAAACCATATGATAATTGACTCTCTCTGCTGGACTTATTTCACTCAGCATAATCTCTTCCAGTCCCGTCCATGTTGCTACAAAAGTCAGGTATTCATCCTTTCTGATGGAGGCATAATACTCCATAGTGTATATGGACCACATCTTCTTTATCCATTCGTCTGTTGAAGGGCATCTTGGTTCTTTCCACAGTTTGGCGACCGTGGCCATTGC
>PISX010010112.1:0-71967 GCA_004024625.1 Mellivora capensis
ACATTAATAAAAGAAAGAACAAGAACCACATGGTACTCTCGATAGATGCTGAAAAAGCATTTGACAAAGTACAGCATCCCTTCCTGATCAAAACTCTTCAAAGTGTAGGGATAGAGGGCACATACCTCAATATTATCAAAGCCATCTATGAAAAACCCACCGCAAATATCATTCTCAATGGAGAAAAACTGAAAGCTTTTTCGCTAAGGTCAGGAACACGGCAGGGATGTCAATTATCACCACTGCTATTCAACATAGTACTAGAAGTCCTAGCCTCAGCAATCAGACAACAAAAAGAAATTAAAGGCATTGGGGCGCCTGGGTTGCTCAGTGGGTTCAGCCTCTGCCTTCGGCTCAGGTCATAATCAGGTCTCTGCTCAGCGGGGAGCCTGCTTCCCCCTCTCTCTCTGCCTGCCTCTCTGCCTACTTGTGATCTCTCTCTCTCTCTCTGTCAAATAAATAAAATTTAAAAAAAAAAAAAGAAATTAAAGGCATCCAAATCAGCAAAGAAGAAGTCAAACTATCACTCTTTGCAGATGATATGATACTATATGTGGAAAACCCAAAAGACTCCACTCCAAAACTGCTAGAACTTGTACAGGAATTTAGTAAAGTGTCAGGATATAAAATCAATGCACAGAAATCAGTTGCATTTCTCCACACCAACAAGAAGACAGAAGAAAGAGAAATTAAGGAGTCAATCCCATTTACAATTGCACCCAAAACTATAAGAAACCTAGGAATAAACCTAACCAAAGAGGCTAAAAATCTATACTCAGAAAACTATAAAGTACTCATGAAAGAAATTGAGGAAGACACAAAGAAATGGAAAAATGTTCCATGCTCCTGGTTTGGAAGAACAAATATTTTGAAAATGTCTATGCTCCCTAAAGCAATCTACACATTTAATGCAATCCCTATCAAAATCCCACCCATTTTTTTCAAAGAAATGGAACAAATAATCCTAAAATTTATATGGAACCAGAAAAGACCTTGAATAGCCAAAGGAATATTGAAAAAGAAAGCCAAAGTTGGTGGCATCAAGATTCCGGACTTCAAGCTCTATTACAAAGCTGTCATCATCAAGACAGTATGGTACTGGCACAAAAACAGACACATAGATCAATGGAACAGAATAGAGAGCCCAGAAATAGACCCTCAACTCTATGGTCAACTTATCTTCGGTAAAGCAGGAAAGAATGTCCAATGGAAAAAAGACAGCCTCTTCAATAAATGATGTTGGGAAAATTGGACAGCCACTTGCAGAAAAATGAAATTGGACCATTTCCTTACACCACACATGAAAATAGATTCAAAATGGATGAAGGACCTCAATGTGAGAAAGGAATCCATCAAAATCCTTGAGGAGAACACAGACAGCAACCTCTTCGACCTCAGCCACAGCAACATCTTCCTAGGAACATCGCCAAAGGCAAAGGAGGCAAGGACAAAAATGAACTATTGGGATTTCATCAAGATCAAAAGCTTTTTCACAGCAAAGGAAACAATCAACAAAACCAAAAGACAACTCACCGAATGGGAGAAGATATTTGCAAATGACCTATCAGATAAAGGGCTAGTGTCCAAAATCTATAAAGAACTTATCAAACTCAACACTCAAAGAACAAATAACCCAATCAAGAAAGGGGCAGAGGACATGAACAGACATTTCTGCAAAGAAAACATCCAGATGGCCAACACACACATGAAAAAGTGCTCCACATCACTCGGCATCCGGGAAATACAAATCAAAACCACAATGAGATATCACCTCACACCAGTCAGAATGGCTAAAATTAACAAGTCAGGAAATGACAGATGCTGGCGAGGATGCGGAGAAACGGGAACCCTCCTACACTGTTGGTGGGAATGTAAGCTGGTGCAACCGCTCTGGAAAACAGCATGGAGGTTCCTCAAAAAGTTGAAAATAGAACTACCCTATGACCCAGCAATTGCACTACTGGGTATTTACCCTAGAGATACAAACGTAGTGATCCGAAGGGGCACGTGCACCCGAATGTTTATAGCAGCAATGTCTACAATAGCCAAACTATGGAAAGAACCTAGATGTCCATCAACAGATGAATGGATAAAGAAGATGTTGTATATATACACAATGGAATACTATGCAACCATCAAGAGAAATGAAATCTTGCCATTTGCAATGACGTGGATGGAACTAGAGGGTATCATGCTTAGTGAAATAAGTCAATCGGAGAAAGACAACTATCATATGATCTCCCTCATATGAGGAAGTGGGGATGCCACATGGGGGGGTTGGAGGGGTAGGAAAAGAAGAAAAGAAACAAGATGGGATCGGGAGGGAGACAAACCATAAGTGACTCTGAATCTCACAAAACAAACTGTGAGGTGCTGGGGGGAGGGGAGTCGGGAAAGGGAGGTGGGGTAATGGACATTGGGGAGGGTATGTGCTATGGTTAGCGCTGTGAATTGTGTAAACCTGGTGATTCACAGATATGTACCCCTGGGGATAAAAATACTTTATATGTTTATAAAAATTAAAAAAATTAAAAAAATAAAAGGAGGAAGGAAAAACAAGTGTTCTTTATTATCTGTCCTTCAAAATTCTACCATAAACTTTACCCCCATATCCAATCTCCAACCAGCAGTTAAGTACTTTGGAAAAAACAGATTAGTGTAAGAATCAAAAATAATAGAATTAGCAAAATGTTATACAGAATTTGCTATGTACTGATAGATGTTTTACTGCTTTATGATAATAGCTATGTTTTATTATCCCCATTTCACAGATAAATGTATGTAGCATAGAGTGATTAAGTGACTGCCCAAGGTCACATAGCTGGCAGGAGGTAGAGCTAAGGTCTGAATTCAGACAGGGTAGCTCTAGTTTGCATGCTTAACACTGCACTAGACTAGATCTCCATACTTCAGGAAGGCACACATAATCTTTTTTAGTGTTTTCTCTAACAGCTTACCCTACTATAAATCTGAAAGAAGACGTTTCTGCATAAAATTATTGTATTACATCACATATGATTCAATGCAAATAGAAGTCTGGGTGCAAATTCAGTTTCACCTGTGTTTCATCAGATGAACTATAGCACCTTTAAAAATAAAGAAAAAGATAAGACCAAATTGTAGTTTTAAGAAGTCAAATTAACTTAGCTAATACCTTTGCTTCTTTTCTGAACTATTTTATCACTATAGTTTTACTGACTCTCAAGAGTTGTGATGGTTACTTTTATGTTGACCTGACTAGACAATGGGTTGCCTGGCTCTTTGATCAAATATCATGGGGGTGTGTCTGCAATGGTGTTTGTGGATGAGAGTAATATTTGAATCAACAGACTGAATAAAGCATATTGCTCTTTTTAATGAGTCTGGGCCTCATCCAATCTGTTGAAGTCCTGAATAGAACAGAAAGACTAAATCTCCTTTATACTGGGACTTCAGCTTTTTCCTTCTTTTGAACTCACACTGAAACATCGCTTCTTCCTCGGTCTTAAGTCTGCTGGCCTTTGCACTGGAGCAACACCATCAGCTCTCCTGGGTTACCAACTTGCTGACTTGCCCTGAAGATCTTGAAGCTTTCCAGACATAACTATGTGAGTCAGTTCTTTATAATAATTATCTGCATATATATGTATGTATGTATATATACATACATATGTATCATATTGGTTTTGTTTCTTTGGAGAACCCTAACACAAGTATTAATTTTATTTTAAATTTCCTTCTATGATTTTTTTTTTCTCTCAATCAGTCAATGGTACAAATCAAGATGAGGAAATACTCTGAGCTCTAGATTCACCCTGTCATGTTGCTATTTGCTACTGGGGCTGTACCCAGGTATTGAGTTCTTCTCAGAGGACAGAGAGCTGGAGTGCCAGAGATGAAGCAAGAGATACACAGAGCCCCAGAAGGCAGAAAGATAAAAGCAGACAGATGGGCCTTAGATGAAAAAATCCATAACAATCCAGGAGTAGGTTCCTAAATTGTTTTAGGAGAATATCATGGGAATCACTTCAAATGTTTCCTTAAAAGAAAATGAAATTTATTTTCGATCTTTGTAGTGTTTCCACGTAATTCCTAGAAGGTGTTTGGGAATGCAAGCAAACGTACTTTGATGCCTGAAGTCTTACTGACTATCAACAGGGGAATGAAGAATGGGTCTGTCCAAAATGCTAGTAGAACCTCCCTTAAGATATACTAGCCCTGCACCTGGGTGGCTCAGTGGGTTAAGCCTCTGCCTTCGGCTCAGGTCATGATCCCGGGGTCCTGGGATCGAGCCCCGCATTGGGCTCTCTGCTCAGCAGGGAGCCTGCTTTCCCCCATCTCTCTGCCTACTTGTGATCTCTCTCTCTCTGTCAAATAAAATCTTTAAAAAAAAAAAAAAAGATATACTAGCCCTGTATAGTATATCAGTACTATATAGCGGATAACTGAATATGATATAAATAAACAAACAAACAAACTAACTAACATTAAGAAATACTGCAAAAGGGATGCCTGGGTGACTCAGTAGGTTGAGCATCCTTCTCTTTATTTCCACTCATGTCATGATCTCAGGTTTGCGAGATCAAGCCCCACGTTTGGTTCCACACTCAGTGGGATGTCTGCTTGAGATTCTCTCTCTCCTTTTCCTTCTGCCCCTCCCCCACTCACATTTGCCTGTGTGCACTCTCTCTCTCAAATAAATGAAATCTTTAAAAAAGAAGAAATACTAGCAAAAGATTTCAGCTAATCACACTATAATCTCAGTAAACATAGAATTCAGCTTTTTTCCATATTCTCTCTGATTTGGCAAGTAGGTATGTTAAACAGAATCTAAACAATGGCCATATTATGTATGTTTCTATGTGTGTGAATATGTCTGTATAGATAATCCCTGACTTATGATGGTTTGACTTACAGTGATTCAACTTAGTGATTTTTTTTTACTTTACAACAACAAGAAAGTGATATACATTCAGTTGAAAGAATACTTCAAATTTTTAATTTAGATCTTTTCCTGGGCTAGCAATATGCAGTACAGTACTCTCCCATGATGCTGGTGTCAGGGAGCAAGAATTCCTGTCCATTTCAAGGGTTCTTCTAGCTGTACTAGGAATGTAATTGACTTGAGACAGATTAACAGGAGAAAATAAAATTTAATAGTATACATATGGGGAATCCACACAGACATGGGAATTCCACAGACAGGCAAAATGAGGTATACATGTCATTCAGAACTAAAGAAAAGGGGGTAAGAGTCTGGGATTTCATAGGAAAGAAGTGCACTTTGCAGGATAATAAGAAGAGCAGATGTTTGGTAATTAGATGTTTGCCATGCCATACACATTCAGATCATTCAGATAAAATTTATCTCTGTTAATAACACTTATTCTGGGAAAGACTCCCAATTTAGATTTTTCTGTGTAATCAAGGGAGGGGCAAAATTTTCCCTTGAGCCCACAGGATCTCAGTTGCCTTTGGCTCAAAATAATCCACATGCCAATTTGGTATATTCTGGGGGGACCTGTCTGAACCCCTTTACTGGGTAGTGGCAGCAAACCACAGCTCCCAGTCAGCCATGCCATGACGAGCATAACAGCAAAACCCTTAAAACCATTCTGTGCATATGCAGCTGTCCAGTTTTTCACTTTTAGTATAATACTCAAAAAGTTACATGAGATATTCAATTCTTATTATGAAGTAGGCTTTGTGTTAGAAGATTTTACCCAATTACAGGGTAACGCAAGTGTTCTGATCATGTATAAAGTAGGCTAGGCCAAGCTAAGCTGTTTGTTAGGTTGAATAGATCGAATGCATTTCTGACTGACGATCTTTTAAACTTATGATGGGTTTATTGAGGTGTAACCCATCATAAGTCAAGGAATATCTATTCCTTGAATATCTACATATATATGTGTTTCATAAAAGATAAACTGAGGCATATTAAACATTTTAATAGTTTATTTGAGTGAAATTTACTGGAACCTGGCAGTGCCAAACAGGAAGGAGTTAGGAGCACTCCACTGACAGGAGCCAGCGGGGAGAGACTTTTGTAGAGAAAAGGTGGAAGCCAAGCAAGGAATTTATTGGTTGGCTAAAGCCTAAAGCTTCATCAGCTACTTGTTTTTGGTTGTCCATAGTTTTGATTTTTTACTCTTGAGGCATTTATAGACTTAGATGTTGGTGTGCCAAAAGTAGGCCACCATGACATGAGAGCCACTTCAGTCTAATGGCGCCCTTGTTTACTTAATTTAATTTATGTGTTCATAAAATTTCTGTCAGTTCCACTGATTTGAAGTCAGAATTTGGACTTTTCTAAGGGGATTGTTTTTGTGATTTCAGATTAGTTGTTCTATAGTAATTCCATTTTCTTAAATATTTATAAATTAAGTATTTTAATAAATTGTGGTATGTCAAAAAGTAGAGGGCACCATTTTGTGAGAAACAACTGTCACCATAGAGCTCAGATTAAGCAGTTTCCGAAAATAAAACTGAGGATGAAATTATAGCTGACATTGTGATGCATATCATCCACTAAGGGACTGTTTCCTACATTAATCAGATTTCTTTCTTCTGTGTCAATGGAATTTTTGCATTTCTGAAAGAAGAAATAAGGTGAGACCGCCCATTCTTCTGGGAAATATGTACATATACTAGAGGAGATAAAACATTTTCAAATAGAGTTAAGCCTATCCCTCAAATATAGATAAGAAGCAAAACAACAGATTTCATGGATGGGCAAAAATTACAGGATAAGACTAAATATGAAGCTGTATGATAAGAACAATCAATAAAATGGATCGAGTAAAGGGGTTTATGTCTGATATTGTGTACTCTTTTTTCTGTGATTTTGAAATGGCCTATGCTGTGGAGATACCATAATATCATCTGTAGAATGCACCTGAAAAATATTCTTGCCTCCACAATTTATGGTATAAATTAGTTATATCAAAAACTCCGTTTCCCCTGAAATGCAAGCACAAGTCCTAGATACACAAATATCATGAATGAATGAATCATTGGCAAGGGATGATTGTGAAATTTATCAAAAACAATGGCCCATGTTGGGACTAGGGCTATAGAAAGGGAAATTATCTGGAGAAAATAATGGACACAAGACTTAAGAATTTTATTTATGTTGGAGTAACAGTAGCATATTCAATGATCAGAGAAGGAAGAAAAAAAAAAGTAAGAGAAGAAAAAAAGCAAAAAGGTTAAGCATGGGGGCACCTGGGTGGCTCAGTGGGTTAAAGCCTCTGCCTTCGTCTCAGGTCATGATCTCAGGGTCCTGGGATCGAGCCCCGCATCGGGCTCTCTGCTCAGCAGGGAGCCTGCTTCCCCCTCTTTCTCTGCCTGTCTCTCTGCCTACTTGTGATCTCTCTCTGTCAAATAAATAAATAAAATCTTAAAAAAAAAAAAAAGGTTAAGCATGAGAGTACCCATGAGGAGTACTTTCTTTTGCAGAGAAAACAAGTCATTGGAAGAAAAGCATACTGAAGAGGTGCAAGGTTTTATAGGGCTGTAGCATTGGCGCCTTTGGCCTCATACAAAAGGCTATTATATCTGTCCCTTAATAAGAAAGGTAAGTGTTTCTCAGTGTTTTCCCTGTCATTCTCACTGCTATGTTGCAGTCTCTTCACAAGTATATCATCATATTTTGATCCACATATATTAAAAAAAAACTTAGCATATGTAATATTATAGTAATGACTGTCAAAAAGAATACTGAGCTAGGCAGCACTATGTAATGTAGAGACAGAAACAGCTTATTGCAAAAATAAGAGTAAAAGAAGTAACACCAAGTACGTAGCAAGAGAAGGTCAAATGTTTATTCTAAGAGTGACAATTCTGCCTTCCAAGTTTAGTGGAAAGTATCCAGGCCAGAAAACAATTCTATTCAGACCTCATGACAGTGTTGAAAGGCTACCAAATGGATAGTATCATGACTGTGGACACTTTTATAAACTCTGCGAGACACTGCAACTCAGCAATCAGGATTCTCTTGTAATTATTGCTGGCTTGTTTGGAGTGATTTGAGTCTTTTCATCCATTCTAGTTGGCTGCCAAAAACCTGGTATCTCACAGTTTGTCTCACTGCAGCCACATAAATATTGTGAACTTTGCCTAAGGGCCTGGATGCCACCAGCAAGCTGCCCAGTATAAATGTGAAGCCAAAAGCCAAAAGCAAAGGAATGGGCCCCAGGCATGGGATCCCTTACTGGCAGAAAGAAGGCCAAGCATGGATTAGCATTAACTAAGGTGAAGCTTCCAGACTGAATTATAAAAACCTTAGTTAGCAGCTTAAAGGGTGTATGCTAAGCCTTTTGAATACATTTTTGTATTCATCAAATGAGCATGTGGCCCTACAACTTCCTTATTTAAAATGGGTCTTTCTGTATCTCCCTATACAGTAGTTACTAGACGAGTAGGCTGACTTGTATATGTGATATGCCTATAGGCTACAACAAGGAGGAGTAAAGGGAACATGATTTAATGGCTTTTATCTTTGAAGGAAATGAAAATTTTAAGCAGTGAGAGGTTCTACCACATGCATCCTAAGTAAATTCTAGAAATCAGAACTACTCCCTTATTTTATGTTTATGAAGAGGCTTTCCGATGTTGTTTCTGTCAAAACGAGACAGTCAAAGGTTGGTATAGCCAGTGATTTTATGGCCATAGCTTATAAACACCAAAACCAAAACAAAACCACTAGCTCACCTTCAGACTCTTACAATAATTCATCCATGAGTCAGTGATTCCATCTGTGGTACCATACCAGGCTCTGTTATGCTGTACTGATACTAGAATGCCATTTTCAAACAACTTTGCTAGGTCACCTCTTCCAAAATACATACATATTTGCCAATACCACAGTTCTTCATTGTATTCTTATTTTATGGGCAGTGTTTACCCACCTTTTTTCATAATCAGAACCAGGACTAATTTCCTCTCTTTCTTCTGGAAATTGCCAAAATGTCATCTTTATGAGGTCTACTCTGACCCTCTGCTTAAACTGCCAGCCCCAATCCCTCCTTCACCTGGCATTCTAATTCACCTTTATGTTGCTCAACTTTTTTTTTTTTTTTTTTGTAGCACTTACCCCTTTCTGAAAAACTATAGGCAGTATTAATTGTCTGCCTCCACCCTATCCAAGAATATAAGTATTATGAGGACAGGGATCTTTGTTGTTGTTTTTTTTTAATGGCATGAAATATCTAAAGTTGAAGAAAGCAGATTACCTAAATTAACATAGTAAAATTGAACACTCACGCTGCAATTCTAAAATCAAAGCAATGAAAAACTTGTAAGAAAAGTTCTTAAGGAGTCAATCAGGAAAACATCTGTGTCAGAAAATTGCCTTGTGAATGTAAATTAAAATATAAATCTTGCTGTGAACTGTTAATTTTCTGAAAAATATATTTGGTTCATTAGTAGGGCACTGGGACTACTCATTAGCTGAGTAGAGAGAAATATACCATCAATACCTTAACCCAGTGTTCATAATCTACTTTTTGAGAAGATACCTATTTTAGTTTTTGAAATTTATTAAGATAAAAGGGTGGGAGGAAAAAGGGTTCTGCCTTGAATTCAACATTTATTCAATTTATCATCAAATGCCATTGAAAATATTATATAACATCATAATTGATAGAACCTGTCATATTTCCCTCAAGTAATTAGTTTAAGGAGGCCTCTAGGGAATATATGAAACATGGAACAAACCCTGTCACTACAGTCATACCAAAAAGTTCAATCACCAGGGGAAAAAAAACAAAAAAACAGAAACCAACCCTGACAACACATACATCAGGCACAATTAAGTGAATGGTATATAGCCCTTGGGGAATGTCCATCCATAACAGCCATTTCCTGCATTGACTAATGACTAATGACATTATATTCCAAAGCTGGTCTATATGACCTTTGCGTACAGAGTATGAACATGTTCTCTGTTCATACCCCCATATTTTTTGAAATTATACACAGCATCTTATAATCAGTCTTCAAATTACTTTATTATTTTATTTTTTTTAAGATTTTATTTATTTATTTAACAGAGTGAGAGAGAATGAGAGAAGGGGCATAAGCAGAGGGAGCAGGAGTAGCAGGCAGAGGGAGAGGGAGAAGCACACTCGGTCCCAGGACTCTGGGATCATGACCTGAGCCAAAAGGCAGAAGCTTAACCAACTGAGCCACCCAAGTGCCCTCAAAATATTTTAAACTTTATTCAGTCAAAGCTCATCTCTCCTTACTTCCAGGAATAACATGGCCTGAGTTCCTTCATCCCATGTTCCTAAAATCACAGACCAAACAAGTAGATAGTAATGACTGGCTCTCTCTACATGAGATGTATCCTTTCCTGAAATATTATGCACTGAAATCCTAATCTTTTGCTGAAGTCCCCATTCTTTCAATATTTTGAATTTATACCATTTTTCTTGGCTGGACAAGAGTAACTTTCCTTCCCAAATGGGTTCTACAAGGGCCTCTGTCCCTACCTGTAACTTCTATACCTGCTGCCTTCTAAATTTAACAAAATTCTTTTGTGGGATAGAGCATTTCCCTTTGGGTTCTGTGGCAAGTAAACCTTATAGTAATTCTGAAAGCTACTTCTGACTATTATAAGATAGCATAAAATGTGATATTAAATTCTTGAACTACATTAATTTTTCCTTACTAGTTGTAGTAGGGTAATTCCCACTATATATGGAAATAGACAAATTTTAATGGCATAATATAGTATATAACACATATCACATATTCAGCATAGGTTGGCAGGGTTTGGAGAAAGGTGTCCATCCTACACAATAACTCAGAAACTTAGGCTAATGGATGCTACACCAGCAGCACCTGGAAACATGACTTCTGAAGTCACAATCTCAGAACAGAGATGGAGGTTTAGAGACTGGGCTCTTAACTGCTTCTGCTAGAAGTGACAGATCTCACTTCCTTTCACAAATCATTGGCCAAAACAGTCATGTGGCCCCAACCCAAATACAAGGAATTTTGAGAAATGTAGTGGAATGCATGGAACATTTGGTAAGAACTATCTTTGCCACACATGTTTCGCTCAGCAGCTATAGGCACTAACTTAGAAGGATCAAACTTCAAACCACGTAATTTTAAGAAAAATACATTTTAATGTGTCCAGATATTCTGAAGGCATAAGAATAGATAAGATATAATTAATCAATAAGAAAGTAATTTTCAAGAATAACACTAAAGTCACAAAACTGATCTCTGACAAGCTAACTTCTCTGATCTACTCATAAATCTTCTAAATGACACAAATAACTTGAGCAAGAGTGACTTCAATTGGTATTTTCCTTCTTGACCATTGGGTGAGTCCATAAACCAAGCTACATAGAGCTTGTTCATCTATTGTCAATTTGCTTCAATTTGTTTTTTTGATTATTGTCCCTAAGAGATGTGTTCCTTAGCTTTCACGTAGCTCTCTAGATAAATGAATGTAATTAGAGTGATTAATGTTCTGTATGTTAAAAATTGCAATGGCAAGGATTTTTCACTTTTCTAGGTAGAAAAAAAGTTATATATAAAGTTACTTTATTTAGTTTTTTTTAAATAAACTTTCTATTTAAGAATACTTTTAGGTTTAAAGATGGGTTGTAAAGATAGTACAGAGTTCCCCTAGACTCCCCACCTATTTGTATTCTCTATTACATTCTACATTATTGTAGTATATTTGTCCCAATTAATATACCATTACTGATATATTACCATTAATATACTCTATTCAGACTTTCAGATTTCCTTAGTTTCTACCTAATGTTTTCTCTTCCACAATCCCATGCAGGATACTACATTGCATTTAGTTGTCATATCTCCTTAGGCTCCTCTTGGCTATTACAGTTTCTCAAACTTCCTTTCTATTTGGTGACTTCTCTGTGAAAGAGTAGTGGTCAGGTACTTTTTTGAATGCCTCTCAAGAGAGACTTGTCTAATGTTTCTGTCATTATTAGACTGAAGTTATGGGTTTGGGAGGGGAAGACCACAGAGATGGAGTATGAGTCTCATCCCATCACACTAAGTCAATACAACAGACTGTCAACAGACTCACCACTGCTGTCACCCCTGTATGTGTGGCTGGGGCAGTCTTCCTTCGGTTCTGCCACTGTAAAGGTGTTTACCCACCCCCACTTCATACTGTCCTCCTTGAAAGGACATCACTATCCACAACCTCCACTTAAGGAGTGGGGATGTATGTCTCACTTCTTTTTTCAAACCCTAATCCTGGCCAAAGCCTCCCACCCCAGTCAGTCAGAGTGTGCTGGCAGCTCACCTCAGGGGAATGGCCAGGTTTCTATGTTCCACCTCCTTCAGGTCAAAATATTTACATAAAATATACAGAATTCTTCTGCACAGGATAATTGCCTATTCTACATCCATTTACTTATTTTTATGTAATCATTTATTTATATTAGAATGGACTTGTGAATGTTTATTTTATATTTTGGGTTATAATCCAATAGTATATTATTTTTTGCCCAAATTTTTCTAGCTTTGGCCATTAGGAGCTGTTTCATTTGGTTTCTTTGGCCCTTTGATATATATACCCATCATTACGGAGTTGGTTTTTTTTTTTTTTTTTCCATACTTTTTTACTTTTTGGCACTATAGTTTGTATAATGTCTTCTATATTTCCCACCCCTGGCTTAGTATCAGCCATTTGTCAATGAGCTCTGGGTCCTTTTCTTGGAGAATGGTATTAGAAATCAAGATTTGAGCACAACCCATTGCTACTATGTTAGCATTCCTTCTAGGCCCTGTTAGCTGAGAAAGCAAAGAAAGATAAGAGTTTAGCATTCAGTTTTGACTGAGGTGACCCTCAGATTTCCTGAGATTCCCAACAATCCTCATCTTGAATAAAAGATTTTTCCTTCTTATCTGAATTACTTTGACGGTTGTGGAAACCTGCAAGAGAATAAGAACTTCCAGTTCTGAAAAATGAATGTGGAAGTCTTGTCCTGGAGGGGGGGGTGCCCTCCATTTATCAGAAGTGTAAGGTGGGACTATATATAAAGCCAATATTCAAAATGTATAAAGTGTGGTAACTGTGTATATATACATATATATACATATATATTTTTGATAAAAGTGATAGTTGGAAGTTTGCTTTTGAATAAAAGTGGGCAGGTTTGACTTTACTTCAAAGTTTTCAGTTTAACATTTGAATTCGTACTATTATCTCTCCCACATTTCTTTGGAATTGTTACTCCTCCTTATATTATTGTGTTATTTTTGTTGACCCTTCTGAGAGCCACTCATGTAGGGCGGCTGAGATTCCTAAGCCATGAAATGGAACAGTAACCTATGGTTTTTACTTTACTATGTTGAGCCTCTCCAGTAATTGGACTTCATCGGAGAGTGAGAGCCATACTTATTTATATCAGGAGGTAAGCCCAAGAACCAGGAGAGGGATCAGGAAGAGTGAACACTGATGTGCAGTCAGCAGGGCTGAAACATCTGGGTGGCTACCAGCCTCAGCATCTTCATTTTTCCGATGTTACTAAGATTGGCAACCAGGGACTTATTCAGCCTTAATTGATTCTGCAGCTGCATCACCCAAAGTTGTTCCATAAAATTTCTCTTACTCCACAGCCCCAGAGCCTGCTCTTAATGCACCCTGAAAGTTCTGTGCCCTCAGACAGGCCTCTTCATCCCCAGAGTGGGAATACCTCTAAGAAGCCAAGCAGGAAGACAGAGGCTGTGGTGGGCCTCCTGAGCCTGTTCTTTCTCAGAGAGCTCAAGAGGCCCATATTTCTTTGTAGACTGTTATGCGCTGAGGGTTGAGCTAGACTAGAAGTGAGAAAATAGCATAAGTAAGTGAAATAGCCACACACACATCTCAACATTGCTCTCTTACAGAAAACAAATGTGCAAGCTAAAAGGAATTCTGAAATTGTTTTCGGTCTTAAAGTTAAGTGATATAAAGAAAAAATTGAGCTTTCTTAAAAAAAATAAGAGTCTTAAACAGTTTATAGTTCTCATTTTTATAATTCCATAATTTGTGATTTTACAGCCAGACTTTGTAGCTAATTCTGTGAGTAGACATGGGAAATAAAATGTTGAGAGGAAAAAGGAAAAGATAGAAAAATAGAAAAGTATCATTTTTAAGCATTTGAGACACTGTGTCTATTAAAAATGAAATAAATTCTTTCATTCAACAAATCTTTATTGAGTATCAATCAGGGTATTAGGTACTATGATAGACCTTAAGGATATAAAAATTAATGAAATGGACTCTCCCTTGAATTACATGACAATCTGGTGTGATTATATAGTTAAGTGTTGTTAAGTATATCAACTTAAAACTCAGAAGTTAATCAATAGATTATCCAAACACTCAGCCTCTGAATTGAGTTCCAGTGAACCAAATAGGAGTAGCCACAAAAAGAAGTAAAGAATGGACATTCTGGACATAAGAATAGGATGAGCAGAGGCTGGAAGTGAGAAAGAATATGATTTATTTGAAAAACTGCAACTACCTTTAATAATGTTAAAATAAATATGGGGCATATGACAGAAGAATTTGTAAGCAATCAGACTAGAAGGATGAGCTTGAAGTCAGTCATATTAACAAATTAATACTTAGTCCCAGGAACAATGGAGAATACTAGAAGGGTTTGGACAGGAGAGTGATATGATAGTAATCAACATTTAGAAAGAACATTCTGGCCACAGGATGGAGAATGTAAGGGAACTTCAGATGCAAAGGGACCCATCAGAGGAATGGTGATGGGGAACCCAATGGAGATAGTGACAGAAAGGAAGGTGGAGAGTGGTACAACCAGGGAGGCATTGAGGTGACAGGACGACAGGTCATGCTAGCTGTGTTGGTATGGGGATTGAGGGGGAAGAAAGTTTCTGGCCTGAATTTCTGAGAAAGTGGTGGGACTTTTAACTGGTACAGAGAATAAAGGGGAAAGAGGAGATCTGAGAGGGAGATAGGAGCTCAGAGGGAGGATGGGTACTGGCTGTACTGCAGGGTGTGTCTTACACCTAGATCTAGCTTTCAGCAAAAGGGTCCAGACTGCAGATAGTGGTATAAGGGAGACGGTGGGAATGGGAAAAGCAAACTTAACAGAGCATACTTTTAAAAAAGTAATTGTAGTAGGGAAAACAAACTGTTTCAGTTTGTGATTAAATGCTAGTGATTAAATGCTCAAGATCTCTCCTACCTAGTTTTCTGGTTTTGTTTGCTAGTTAGTAGTTGTTATTTTTGAGAAAGTTACTTAATTTCCTTAGGCTTTCATGTCCTCTGTAAAATGAGGATAATAGCTAAGAGGATTACATAAATTAATATGAGTGAATTTGTTTTAAATAGTGCCTGGTATTTGTAGATAACTAATAAATTGTGTGTGTGTCCATGCGCATGTGTGCAGTAGACCTTAACTTCTTTGAGACTTCTTAATACACTGGTTTTTCTCTAAAGTCAATGTGTCAGTCGGTGAATTTTAGGATATGGTATATTGGTAAAAACTCTATGAGAAGCATAAAACATGGTATTTGCCAGGAAATTCATGATTTAAAAGGATTGTAAAAAAATAAAACAGCAGCGGATAATGATACATTATCCCTATTCTCCCCTCTGTCCCTCAGCTTCAGCATGCTCAGTTTCCCTTGGCTCCTCCAATGCTATGATGGCTCCTTCTGAGGGAAGGGCCTTGGAATTATTGTACCTGTTTCCTAAGACTTTGACAACCCTTGACACTTGACCAGCTTCCACCATACCTCAGCTTCCTTCCATACCTCAGCTAAAGCATCCCTTTCTCTGAGTCTAGACTAAATTAGATCCCCTATTATGTTTCCTGTGGCCCCTAATTCTTCCTCAAATTATTTTATTCAAGGATTCTAGAGAAGGAAAAGAAACGTTTGTGAATGAGAGTGACTAGAAAGTAGCCCATGTGGACCAAAAATGAAAGCATTTCAAACGGATAGCAGTACTCAGGTCCCAGATATTTTCTTAAAAAAAAAAAAAAAAAAAAAAAGTCTCAGATGTTGCAGTTTTCTAAAAGGTTTTGGCAAACTTGTAGATGGAAAGAAGCTTGTGAATCCATTTCTAAAGAGTGTGGCAAACTTTTCGATGGAAAGTTCTCAGAAGGCAGGTTTTTTATACCTCTCCTCTAGGTTTTGGGGTGAGAGGTTGTGCTGTGGAAATATGGACTAAGGGCCTTTCTCAAGAAATTAAATAAAAAAAACTTCTGGAAAATTTATGTAAGTATAATGTTATGATGGATCATGACTAAGCTTGCTTTATTCATAGTTTTATATGATTTTTTATTATGGCCAAATGGATTTAACTTGAGTTGACAATGGAAAAGCCATGTCTGCCACTGATAATTTTTAATTTTTTTCCTCTGTCATTATGCAGATTATTGCTACAAACTTCCCGGGTCTTGGGGGCAGAAAGGGTAAATATTTTTGCATCCCTGCTATGTCTAAGGCCCTATGCTATGTAGTATGTACATGCCATTTTATTCACTGTTCAAAACAACTTGATGAGGTATTATTATCTCAATATTACAGATAAAACTTAACATCTTTGCTTAAATAGTATAGCATTTATACCGAAAGTTTAATTCTTTCAAGTTAAACATGATTTAGTGAGCCATGAAACAACAAAATTCATGAATCAACAACCATAAAACCTAGAAATATAATACCACAGTGAGTTATGTGGGCTAAATGTTCCTACTCAACTCAGAAGAACTTTGTATCAATATTTTTAGTGCTATTTTTCATTTTTTGAGGAAACTATATACCTTCTATGCACAAGAATTGTACTGGATTTTGTGAGAAATATTGACTAGAAATAGGGAAACAAATACGTTATACTTGTACAGTACCTGATACTTCTACAAATTTTTTCCTCATTTGATAGTTCCTCATTCAGAGACAAACATTGTTTTACTATCTCCATGTAATTCTTTATTCTAACTAGGAAGCAGAAGCATTTGAAAGCCCATGTGTTATTTCTATTTCCTTCCCTAGTTGGAGTTTGTGACTTTGGAAAAGAAATAAAGCATGTAAGAGAAGAGAACAGATAAATACACTAAAGCCTTCAAAGAGTAGACTAGTGTTCTGGGCTTGGTGCATGATAACATAATGCTCACCTGTGGGCAGAGGGATGACATATCTTATGAAGACTAAAAAAAAAAAAAAAAAAAATATATATATATATATATATATATATATATATATTTCAAATGCTTATGCAATTTTAAATGTCAATTTAAAACTACTGTAATCTGATATTTGTGGGGGAAGGACAAAGTAGAAGGATAAAACTAAAACTGAGTGCGTGAGGTTTTAGAGACCAGAACATTTTGGGCTATTTCAGGACAAGAATATTCTGGGCAAGAGCACAGCAATCTAGTTACATTAGTGATTTCTTCCCTGCTTTTTTCTCCTTTACCTTTCCTGCTCCCATAGCTTCCCACCCTCATTTGATACTTTTGTATTTAGTTACCTCCCACTGGTGCAACATGGTGAACATCAGGTGTGATGTTTATTTCCCATGGTGAACATCAGTGGGAGAAGAGGCTCCCAGTGATTTTCAGGAGAAAGCAAGATAGAGTCCAGTGGCTGTGTTGCTAGCATGCATAGAGCAGAGGTTGTAATAATATAAAATATATATGTGATTTCTGCCACATTCTGGTGAAAAACAATGGAAAAGATTTTACTGAATAAGATGCATAAGGAGAATACGGCAATGGAAGAAAAGTAGGTAGTAAGAAGGGTATAAAGATGATACAACTAAATGAAACATTTAAAATTGAATTGCCTTCTCAACTACATTTGTACTTCTGATACCTCTTACTCTGCTGGGGCTTTTTTTCTTCTCTATGCATACCACTTATGAACATACTAGCCAGTTTTCCTATTTATAATTGATTGTTTCCTCCATTATCCTCCAAAGCCCGTAAGTACAGAAATTTTGCTGTTTCAGTTACCGTTATATCCCAAGTATTTAGAATAGTGCATAGCACAAAGGAGATTCTCAGTGTATATTTGTTGAATGAATGCATGCATGAATGGAAATAAAAAAGTTGTGAGTGGCAGCCTTTTGAAACATATCTGAGCCAGCGTAAGAGGAGATAGAGATATGCAGATATCTCTATCGTCATAAAGATGCCATTGTTGCCACACCAGAAGAGTGTGGAATACGCTTTCCTACTGAGTATATAAAACTGGCAAAAACACAATATACATTAGTGAAAGGAGATTTCATTTATCCAAATATGGTAATCTGTTCCTTTAAAAATAACACAAGATACATTCTTTCCTTCCTCTGCAGAAAAATTTCTCTCTTAGAAAGTTGAAGAACAATCATAAACAAACTCCACTTTGGATACACATAGTAACAATAATTGCAAGCAAATAATAAACACAACCCAATAATAAACACAAACTGATGACAGTTTAACTTTCCAGTCACAATAAGAAAACACGGAGAGGAAAAGTAGAAATTTTTAAAGACATAAAGTTTTACAGTAAGTTCTCTGATATTCTCATGTTTAAAAAGAGCATGTAAAGAAGATTGAAGAGAGGTGATCAGGCCAATAAGGCCAAATATAAATAATGTGAAACCTACAAAACTAAAAGCTTGTTCCAGGGGAAGCTGAGCCAGGTTTGTGGTTGAAGAGGCTGTATATATGTATTATATATTCTATTCCTCAACAAACTCAGGAGTGACACCCTCCATCATATAGGAGATTAATCAATAGGTGAACCCTTGGGTGCCCATGAGAGTCTGGAAATAGGAAACTTAATTGAAGGGTATATTGAATTGAACTCACCAAGGATGTCTGTGAGGTTCAAGAAGAGGCACAAATGCTGGAAGTCTGATTCATGAAAGCTCCAGGTGGAATTATTTTGTATTATCTTTCCATGTACATTTTAGATTTGGTGTTTGCAGATTTATTCCTCATGATTAATTCTACCCATAAACCATGAAAATGTAAATTATAAAATTAAATCCATGCATACAAGGAAATACACATAATCATGCTTAATGTCTATTCATCTGAATAATTCTGCTGAACTTTGGTCTCACGAATCATTTTCTTTTACCCCTACTGAATAACATATTGCCACAAGTATTTCAAGTTTTCTCCTATTGGCTCATCATTCTCTTCCATTCCATCAAAAGAACCAATGATATAAAATATTTTTGAAGAATTTATTTCTCTGTTTCTGTAAGTCACTGAAAATCCCCTGGGACTGATGTAAACTTATAGTTAGTTGTTCTCCCAGGCAAGAGTTCTTTCCTTCTCAGGATTTTTCATTCATTTGTAAATATGAATACATGCTAACTATATGCTAGACACAAGAAATCATCATTACTGTTGTAATTTTATTAATTTGACACTGCAGTTTGGTACATTAAGTGTACAATGAATGTGTATTACTTACCATTTTAAATACAGTGTACTCATTTTTTAAGTTTTCATGTTACTAGTGTTTTGCAAGGCAAAGAGTATGACCAGAGCCCTACACAAGAGGAAGACAACAAACATGTTAAAGTGTAGTCATTTGGGGAAATACCTCTGGATGAACACCTAATGCATGCTATTGGTCTGCCACCGTTTACTGTTTCCTTGGCCTGTGTACCACACACAGCAGAATTGCCTTATGAATGGTAACTTCTTTTCTCCAGAGGTTATGAAATCATGTAACAGGTTGCACAGTGTCACAGCTGAAACTCAGATGTGCAAGTAAAACATTTGATTTAGAATTTATCTTCTTCACAGTGCCTTCATCCTAAAGGGTAAGGACAGAAATCATTTGTTGTGATCTTGTAAATTCAGCACAGTTCAATAATCAAAGCAATCATTTTAGGAAACTCATACTCTTGTTGAATGACTGCTCTTCATATTTTTCTCCTTGCCCCTTACTTCTGTTTAAAAGGGACTTGGTGAGACTATGTCAAAGTCATCTCTCAAGAATCCTCACCACCAACCATGCAGTGCTGGTGTACCCAAGGCACAATGATCATGGTGCTAGAAATAAGGTTGGGGTTATCCCAGGGGTCTTGATGTTCTTGGGCTACTCCAATCTTCCAAAGAGTTGTGTCTCCAAGAGGAGCAGGGAAGGTAGCATCTCACTCATGCACTCTATAGCTATCTTCCTTCCTGCTGTAATCTACCAGGTCTGAAAGAACATACTTTCCTATTTCTCTTTAAATCTTAATGCTATTTATTTATGTAACACTCCATGGTTAAACAACCAGCCTGCTTCGGATATAATAATATGGGTCAATGAATTTAAAAATTTTTTTTCTATTTCGCTAAAATATATCTCTGAAAATGAAGGCTAAACAATAACCTTGTTCTGCCCTTACCTTTACTTGCCCTGTTAGGATAGGCCTCAGAGAAGGTTAGGCTTGAAAGTAGAGGGTGTATATGGAACATAATAATAATAATAATAATAATAATAATAACCATTTGGTATTTTTCATGATTTCTTGGTTTTGCTGGATAATTCTGCTAAGCAGTGCTGTGCTATGGTGTATTGGTGCCTGAGGCAAGAGGAGAAATCAGTAATATTGATCCTTTCTTTTTTAAAATGTTGATATTTTGTTCATCATGGATTTCTTTGCATTATTTTTGATTTTTTGAACTACTACATTAAAATATTATTTACTTTTATTTCTGATTTTGGGGGGGGTGCTCCTTAAATTTTACACATACTGCAAATGCCCTGTTAACTCATTCCAGTCTTGGTCCTGTCACTGAGTCTTGGCTTTATTTATGTGTCTGTGGTCAGCTGACAGGTCATCGAGGAGCCGGCTTGTTTAGGATACTCCTGACTAGAATGGCTTGGCCCTGCTCTGTGCAATCTCAAGTGCAGGTGTCTCTTGTGTCTTCCCAGCAGGTTAGACCAGCTGTATTCTCAGGCTAATGTAGGTGTGTTTTCTAGATGAACACCGAGAACTGAGTCAGAAAGCAGAGCCATGCAAGCTCTTTTTCAAGTCTCTGCTTCTATCAAGTTTGCCTCTGGCCCCAGGGCAGAGTCAGTGCAGGAGGGGACTACGAAGTTGAAGTTGCAAGTTACAGGCAAAGGACATGAATTCAGGAAGGCCATTAATTAGAACCATGATGCAATCAATCTAACATATTTTATACCTTGACTTTCTCAAATATAAAATAAGAATACTGTGGAACCTACTACCTAACATTGTCGAGGGCACTGAATGAAGCATTTCGAGTAAACCTCTTGATATAGTTCCTGGCATGTGGTAAGCTTTCAGTAACAGCTATGATTTCATTATGTATTTGAATGTGTGTTACATTCTGAATTAACATTTTGAACACCAGAGAACTGGACTATCCTTTAGTATGGGGGAAAGAATGCATGCTCTGTTTTCTTACCTAGATAATAGAAGCAATAAATACACAAGACCAGTATTGGGTTTTTAAATACTGCATGTATGAAAATGGCTATCAAAATGCCTCTCTTACATAACAATCAATATTATTTGAAACTGAGCCTGAGTTTCTTCACCAAGAAGTATACGTGGTCTATCAAAGTGAAATTCTGGGGAAAAATAAAGAGCAAAAATAGGCCAGATGAGAGAAGCCTTGACTTTTCTAGGGTCAAATTGTCTCCAGAGCATCTTATTAATTTAACCATGGGCAGGAATACTTATAAACTAAATTTTGTTTAAGAGGTAAGGTAAAGGGTGCGTGTGTGTGTGTGTGTGTGTGCGCGCACATGCACGTGCCTGCCTGGGTGAGACTCTAAGCAATCATATTCCCAGGAAAGCTGGGATTGCTGAGCTCCTTGCCTCTTGAGGAGCTGACTGATGAAGGAAGGTGGTGAAAGATGTGATTGGTTGATGCCACTGGTGGAAATTTTCCATCGTTATGCTATTCTCAGTTTCTTTTAGTAAAAATTCCAAAATTTATATGCCACACAAGAGAGGTAGTGACTAGAAAATTTAAGGAAGATGATTGTTACAATGTGCACTATGGGTAAATCCTTGAAGAGTAGAGTAAGATATATGAGATGCACATAAAACTGTATGTGCATCTCTGGGATTCTGCAGATTTAAAGAGAAACTGGGACCTAAACCAATAAAATTCTCTAGGTGAGGAATAGCCCAGGGAGAACTGTCCCCATTTAGAACATCACTCCCAGCTGTGTGCTTCAGTAACGGAAGAGACAGTTGTCCTGTGCATAAATATTCTTGCTCTTTCTTTGGAAACCAAATATTTCTGAATGTACTTAGTTACCACTTCATATTCAGAAAAATGCAATCAAATTTAAAGCTTAAAATATGCTAAATCTGTGCATAGAGACTTCTTTCCAAAACTGTGTATGAAATAGGGGCAGTACCTTCATAGTATTACCCCAACCAGGTGATGAAGGATTACACCAACTGTGATGAGTGGTGCTGACAGTTGGTACCATTGATGTGAAGTGATGTCATGTGACGAAACTTACTCCCCACCCCTTCTTCCCTCAAACACATAATGTCTGTCTAATCATGAGAAAAACATCAGACAAGCCCCTTTTGAGGAGTATTCTACACATCACCTGACCAGTAATTCTTAACACTGAGAAGTCATCAAAAACAAGAAGTTATAGCCTCTAGAGCCTTAGGAGATATGACATCTAAATGCAATATACTATCCTGGTTGGGATCTTGGAACAACAACAACAAATGAGGTAAAACAAACAACATTAGGTAAAAACTTAGGAAATCTAAATAAAACGTGGACTTTAGTTAATAGTAATGTATCAAAATTGTTCACTAATCAAGCAAATGTACTATACTGATGAGAGTCTAATAATAGGGGGAACTGGGTGTGGAATGCTCTATTGTCTTCACAATTTCTCTTTAAATCTAAAATGATTTAAAAACAAAGGGAATATTTTATTTTAAATTTTGTATTCCGTTTTTTTATTATTGAAGTATAATTGACACAATTTTATATTAGTTTCAGGTGTACAACATATTGATTCAACAATGCTATACATTCTTCAATACTCACCACGAAAGTGTAGTCACCATATGATATTATTACCAGTATTGTAGATGATATTCCCTGTGCTGTACTTTTTTTTTTAATATTTTACTTATTTATTTGTCAGAGAAGGAGAGAGAGAACAAGCACACAAGCAGGCAGAGAGGCATGCAGAGGCAGAGAGAGAAGCAGGCTCCCTGCCAAGCAGGGAGCCCATGCGGGACTCGATCCCAGCACTCTGGGATCATGACCCGAGCTGAAGGCAGCGGCTTAACCCACTGAGCCACCCAGGCGTCCCCCTGTGCTGTACTTTTTACCTCTGTGACTTACATAGTTTATAACTGAAAGTTCATACCTCTTAAACCTCTTCATCTATTGTTCCCACCTTCCCACCCATCTCTGCTCTGGAAGCCACCAGTTTTTCTGTTTTTAAGAATGTTTGGGCTTTTTGTCTGCTTGTTTTGTCTTTTGGATTCCACATAAATGAAAAGATTATTTTATTTTATTTTTTAAAGATTTATTTATTTACTTTAGAGAAAGAAAGTGCACCCATGCGGGTGCATGTGGGGAGGGACAGAGGGAAAGGGAAATAATCTCAAGCAGACTCCCTGATGAGTGCAGAGCCCAAGATGAGGGGCTTGATCCCATGACTCATGAGGTCATGATCTGACCAGAAAACATGGGTCTGATCCTAAACCACCTGTTCAACCCAGGCACCCTGAAAGGATTATTTTAAAAGACTAATTCTAACTTACTAAATGATTAAGAACTCAGAATTCTAAACAAAACATAAAAAGTGTGTTTTTATAAAAATGTGATTACTTTTTATTAGATAATCATGTTATTTTTTTCTATTTACCAAGGACTTTTTTTTAATAAACTTTAGCCCAAACATCAGTTTATAGGGAAAAGTTAGAAATAATTAAAGGCCGTTGCTTCAACTTCAGTTCATATCTCAAGTTGAAGTATTTTATAAATATATTATTATTCTACAGTTCCTTAAACAAAATCTAAAACATTTTTATTTTTACAGTTTGTAATTCAAAAGCTCTTAGACTATCCCTTTGTAAAAACAAGTCCTTAGATTTACTCATTTATACAGACATTTATAGGCATTTATAAGGAGAAATAGAAGAAATAAAAGAAACAAAATAAAATAAAAGAGAAATAAAAGAAACAAAAATGCTGGTTTTGACATTTTAAAAGTATCATTCTTGCTATAATAAATTCAAGTACAAGAGGATACCTCTAATTGTTATTCCACTCTGCCAATGTAGAAACTAAGAAAAATTACTAAATTGCATAGGAAGCAATAGAAACAAACCTATATATATTTGCTGGGATTTTCCTTCAACAGTCTAGCTAAAATTAAATAATTATCAACACAAATGATTTTTTAAATTTGAGTTTTTAGTTTTTATACTCAGAGATCTTTCACATTTATAAAACAAAGGAATCATAAATGCATGTTCATAAATAGAAAAATATGAAACATGTGATCATTTCAGAGCTCAGCTGTACCAAGTGAATGGCCACATGCTGTTTTTTTACATTTCCCTCTAGAACAAAGTGCATACCTGATGGATGCTTTTTCATAACAGTCTAGTTGGCAGGCTATATACTTGTGGCTTTTATATATTACAGAAATAAATAAACGTGCTAGAGTCCTTTATATTTAAGGATGCAGGCCCTTGTTTGTATACTAATAATATATTGATTATTATGATTACCTGTGTTTATCTTCATAATGAAGTTTTCTGAGCATAAGAATTGTCCGATGTATACAATAGATTCATAGAAACTGCTCTAAATAGAAAATAAAGCTTTAACAAAAAGGATATTTATGTTTAGTAATTCTATAGTAGTTATAATGAAAATAGTAATAACAGTAGAAATAACTACTGGTATATGTAATAACAACTATTAGTGTATGCTTATAATTTAGTACACATCATTCTATTGAAAATCTGAAGACAGAAATCTGTTTCGGATACTGTTGTGTCTGCTTCATCAAAAACAATGGCGTCTAATAGGTATTCAGTCAATATTTGTCAGATAAATGAATGCCAGGTCTTGGTTATAGCAACTTAGTGAAGTGGGAGTTTCATGTTGGACACGTTAGCAAAAGTGAAATGAGAACTGTTAATGAACCTTTTCAGTTAAACCAGATTTTCAAATCCAGGACTTGATGATGTCAAACCTGTGTGCCCCCCCCCCCCCCGCCACATTACTACATCACCATGTCTCATTCATGCCAGGTAAGCTTTATATAGAATTAAATCAAGTCAATACTTTTGATCTTCCTAACTGCTTTTTTTTTTTTTTTTTTTTAATGAACTGACAACCAAAGAAAAAAAAACAAACAAAAATTCTTCCCCTAATGGTTAATGATCACTAGCTAGGCAAGGCCTTTCACCCATATCTGCACCAATAGAGGGCACCCCACACCTATTTAAACAGGTGACATGGCTATGTTGAGATGAGTCAAGGTTCATTCTTATATGAAGGCTTAGATGACAGAAATGAAATAAACAAGAAATTTTGTTACCTGAAGGTTTACTGTGCATAAGAACCCTAAGAGTAATGCAATAGAGCTCTTTCAGCCATAAAGTTGATGTTAGTTAGAGGGGAACAAAGGTAGCATACGTAATAGGTGGGTTGGGATTAAAATGTTCCCATCTGTTTTTCCCATCTCTTGTCATATTTATAGAAAATGCCTTGTGCAGAGCACTTAATCTTGAAAGAGTGAACAATGAGAAATCTGCCCACAATTATGGCATCTCTGTTCTTGTTCAGTAAATATCAAGATCCCAATATGGCAGGGTTGTATGGTGAGAATAGACTGATTAGAAGAGATTCGTAGAACCAATATAGAACAAAAGGTCATAGCCCGTTGAAATTTTGCAGCAGACCTGTTGTCATGCATTATCTGTTTTCTGGATCCATTTAACAGAAAAGCCAAGTGTCTGAAATAGGGTGGATGACGTATACTGCCAACTGCCTTTCTCTTCCTACATTTCCCTCTTTCTCTCCTTGATTATAGATACTGGATATATGATAATTCATTTTCATATAAATTTGTAAGTTGTGACCTTTAAAAGGTGGAGAGGTTGATTTGTATTTTGTGAACAAGATGGTACATATGTTGAGTCTAATATTTCTCTACTATCTTGTACCTCTTGCCCTCTATATTTGTTTCCTAGGACTCTGGGAACAAATTCCCACAAACTGTATAGCTTAAGGCAACAGGAATGTATTCTCTCATCTAGTGTTGGAGGCTAGATGTACGAAATCAAGGTGTCCGAAAGGTTAATTCCTTCTCAAGGGTCTGAGGGAAACTCCTCCATGCCTCTCTCTGAGCTTCTGGTATGGCTGGTAATGCTTGGTGTTCTTTGGCAACACATGGCATTCTCCTTGTGTGTATCTCTCTGTGCCTTTGGCTTCACACGGCCCTCTAAAAGGACCATCAGTCAGTCGTTGAACCTTGGACACAACCTGCTGCACTGTGAGCTCATCTTGACTTGGTTGTATCCCATTGCCAAACAAGGTCTCGTTCACAGGTGCCAGGAATTAAGACTGCGGCGTATCCTTTGGGTGCAGTTCAACTCACAACACCCTCCTCATGAAGCCTCACTTTGAGGAAATAATGATGAATTTTACATTCTCGCTAATGGAGGGCTCATCTGTAGTGTCTTGCTGTTCTCTTGACCTCCACACACGGTGAGAAAGTTCAGACAAAGCTTCTGGTAAACATCCATACGCTTGGAAAAGGTGGCGGTAAACTCCACTGTCCAAGAACTTTGTTTTGTCAAGCAGCCAACTGGTAAGGTGACCTGATTGACAGAGCAAGGGCTTGGAGGCCTGGCATGTTGACAAAGGAAACACCAAGAGAAGAGCATGAACTTAGTCCACTGAATTTTGTGCATTTTTCTAAGCCGATTGTCATCACAGTTCACCAAATATGCAGTTTTCTGAGTAGAATTTTTTAAAACTACACACAATTACTTGAAATATAGTAGAAAAATTTATTTAATGGCACACATGTTAAAATCACAAAGGGAGGAAATCTTGCATTTTACCAAAAAGGAATTTCCCACTGCTAGATGAGAAAGCAGTTTTGAATACAGCAAAGAGTATTTTCTAAGTTTTTGTTTGTTTTCCTTGATAAGCGATGTATGGGTTGTAGAGCCAAACAGAAATGTAAAGATCGGTGATGCGTAGGCATGAGATGAATTAATTAATGAAAAGAAAAAAGAAATCTTTCTTAATGAGGCATTATATTAATACACTAGCTCCGTGGGTATAGGCTATGCAGGCCTCATTTAAAGCTCATAAGTGCTACAGTGACAGGTGCTCCAGAAAGGAGGCTGACGGATGAGTTATGCGGATAACGGTGCAGCACAGGGGAGCACATTAGACCAAATGAGCAGCCAGAAATACGTCATTACTGAGGGAGACTCTGCAGTTAACACAGGAATACATCTTTCTGGCGTATCCATTGTATTTACTGACAGGCTGCACATTTAAATAGGTTGTTCAAAAGGTCCATTCTAGAATTAGAGAAGACAAATAATTATCACGTCTAGGACTCTCTCTCTTCCTATGTCTCGGTGTTAATGACATAAACTTGATTTTCATTTCCTAGTGCACTTCAGCTGTCCTTCTTTCTGTAATCCCACCACATAGCTAGAACCATTGCTTCTTCTCCTTCCATGTCATGTATTTTCACACAAGTTGTTATTCCATCACACAAAACAAGAAAAATGGTACCCTGTGTGTTATCCTACCATCAACCTCTTGAAAGATAATGCAGTATGATTATGTAACAGGAATTTGATACTTCGTTTCTTGTTGAGGAGAAAAGTGTCTCTTCCCTAGTCCTTTTCTTGGTTAAGGTTATATAAGATCACTCACAGTTTTGAATTGTAAAATTTCTCTCCTTAGAAGTGACATGTAAGAATCTCTATTTATGTGGATTCGCTGAATTAGCTTTGGTGCCAATTCTTTGCAGATGAATTATATGATTACAGTGAGGAAGAAGAAGTAAATCAACCCTTCATTATTTTGTGTGTGCATATAACAACATAATAATTGACTTTTATATGTATGTTGAAAAATGATTGCCACAAAAAATCTAGTTAACATCTGAAAACTGACCTATATTTAAAACAAAATAAGCTAGAAAATTATTTAATAATAGCCTTATACTTAAGAGTCTGTGTTTATGTTCCACTTCTATGAATTAACTATAGGTGTTTCCTGAGACAAAGCATTCATGTATCTTAATCTGTAAAATAGAAATAATAGTGTCTATCTCATATCTTGTGGAGATTAAATGAGATCATAGATGTACAATGTGTACCAGTATCTGTATAGTAAGGACTTAATAACTGTTAAAACAAAAAGAAAAATAAAATGTTTCCAAAATAAACATTCAAAATAACTTTATGGGTTTTTTCTAGATCTACCTATTTAACTAAAATTATATTAAATATTTAAAAATATGATTTTTCATATGATATGTGGGGAATATAGGAAAGTATAATTTGGGAGCTCAAGATAAGCAAGACTGTTCAAACAATCAAACACTTAACACCCAACATGGTTTTCTTTGCAAGGAATATGTACCTTGTGACTGGAATGTTTAAGCAAAAGTGAAAAGGCTAGTGTGAAATCCCCTTATGCACAGAAGGCAGGGCTAAATGGCCCTGTTTCCCCTCATGACTATCCTGTATTCCAGGGAAACTATGACTATCATCTTGTTTCTTTTTTTTTTTTTTAATGTGTTCCCTTTTATTATGTTCAGTTAGGCACTGTATAGTACATCATTGGTTTTTGATGTAGTGTTCAGTGATTCATTAGTTACATATAAAACCCAGTGCTCATCACAACACATGCCCTCCTTAATACCCATCACAATGCTACCCCCTCCCGCACTCCCATCCCTCTGAAACTCTCAGTTTGTTTCCCAGACTCTATAGTCCCTCATGGTTCTTCTCCCTCTCTGTTTTCTCCCCCTTCAGATTTCCCTCCCTTCCCTTATGGTCCTCCATGCTATTGCTTCTTTTCCACGTATGAATGAAATATATAATAATTGTCTTTCTCTACTTGACTTACTTCACTTAGCATATCCCCTCCAGTTGCATTCATGTTGATGCAAATGGTAGGTATTCATCCTTTCTGGTGGCTGAATAATATTCCATTATATGTTTGGACCACATCGTTATCCATTCATCTGTTGAAGGGCATCTTGGCTATTGTGTTGGCTATTTTGGCTATTGTAGCAGTTTTGGGTAATCCCCTTGGTGATATCCCAGTCGCTAAAAGTGCATCAAGTTGGTCCCAATCTCACATGTAGCACTTGAAGATAATAATGAGACCAGGCTAACTTAGAAGCTCTCTGCTTATCTGGAGATCAAACCAAAACCTATTGCAGCATTCATCACTCCTGCTCAGCCAGTCCCTGCCTTGCTCTGCCTTACTGCTGACATAAAACAAAGAGAAGAATGAAATCTGCCCACCTGAAAGTTTAAAGAAACTGCCCAATATATATATATTTTCCCCTTGGGAGAAGAATTATGTAGAAAAGAGAAACCTCAGAGTCCTCATAGTGCAAATGGAAAGTTGACAATTACAGGGAATAATGCACAGGAGTTATTCAAGGTCAGATAGTACCTTGAATACTGTCTTGTGAGAACCAAGTTCTCCTGACATCTTGCTCTTTCCTGGGTCCCATTGCTGTTGAATACAAGAAGAGCATTGCCCATCTTCTCCTTTCAAAGGTCCCATGGCAATTTTTTTTCCTATAATAATACAGCTAGTGAGTCCATTCCATCCCATCAGTTATAAGCTCCATTTCTCCAGAAACCATATCTATTAACAAGAAGATAAGTATGGACTCTCCTTTAGCTCTGTATTGTTTTGCTCAAAGCCACAAATGCCTTTGATGATCTTAACCTTTTAAAATGTATCTCTGCATCTTAGTTTTCTTGTTAAGCAGTATGACTGCCTTGGTCTATTATGTTCATCCTCCCCCCCACCCCAGTCTCATAGCCACTCTTTCAGGGGTTCATTGATTTGGGAGTATCTTTGCATTGACATTAGCTATATTCCTGTGGATCCTGAGTGCTGTTACCTACTAGTAAACCAGTTTTATTCTTCTAATAAATAATAAGTAGCTACACTTAGGTGATTATTCAGGGTGTAACAGACACTGAGTGGATATCTTTTCCCCAAGGAAGCCACAGTTTAGGCAACACACAGCCCTTTCTCCATTGAGCTGTGGTTTGTGACTCTACTGTGACTCACTGGCTTGAGGACGGTTTACACATCATGAAGGAATTGTTGGCTAAACTAGCTCTGGAAACGTAAAAGGGAAACAGTTGGGACACTGTCCTTCCAATTGCTGAACATTTAAAGATTATATGGAAAATTTGAAAGTGTTTCAATTTTCCACTTAACAGGAGAATTTTTTTTTTTTTTGCATTTTACCTAATTTATTAATCTTCTGCTTGAAGATCTTGGTGCTATAAGTGTAACTGGAAACACAGACCTCAAAGCCAAAACTACTTTTTCCATTTTGCATACGTGAAAACTGTCCTTCAAGTTTGCTGTATAGGCATCAATGTCTGTTTATATTTACCATTTATTTACTGTCTGGTATGTGCTGGGCACAGGGCTATGTATTTGACTTATTGGATCCTTACAATAATGCTGTAAGAAAAACACTACCATCCCCATTTTGTGGACATTCTTTAAAATTAAGACTCATAGTTGCTATGTACTTTCATAAAATAGATTAGAGTAGGTTAAATAGCTGGGATTTAAAAGCAAGTCTGAGATTAAAACCAATAATACCCTTTTTCCTAAGTGATGTTAAAAACACTTACTGTCAAGGAGGAGCAAGATGGAAGAGAAGTAGGAGACCCTGTTTCAACCATTCCCCTAAAGTGAGCTGATTATCTACCAGAACACTCTGAACACCCATGAAATCAGCCTGAGATGTATGATTATACACTTCTGGATCTCTGCAGGGGCAGAAGACATCAGTGGACAGGTAATGTGGAGTGGGAACACTTGGACTGATACTGGAGGATAAACAGAAGGGAGAGGGAGCAACCAGAAGCGACCCATTGGAAAGTAATACCCCAATACAAAAGTGCCCTGTGATTGGGGATGAGCATTAACTTGGAGTCTGGTTAAAAGCACTCAAAAAGAGCAAAAGACCTAAAGGGGTAACTGGTGGAATAGGGTGGTCATGAGCATGAGCCTAATCCCACGGACCCAGGACGGCTGCCACTGGTGACCAACCATGCCAGAGAGAGTGTAGTGAAGCCTCCAGACTGTGGTCCCAGAGCCCCTGGCTTTTTGCTGCTTGCACCAGCACTGGGCCAGGGTGAACTCCCACCAGCGTGCGTGAGGGAGTCTGGTGTAGACACAAGCCAGTGCTCTCTAGAACCACAGCCTTTTGTGCTCTGCAGGCACTGTAAGACCAAGGTCTGAACCACACTCCCCACCTGCACCTGAGAGAGCTCCGTGCAGATGCTAGCTGGTGATATCTAGGACCAGCAGAGAGTCTGAACACTCCCAGCCTACATTTGAAAAACTCAGTGCCACTGTCTCTAGTTGGGATCTTCAAGGTTGGCAGCAACTTGCAAAACCCTGAGGTCTGGACCCCAGACAGCAGTCCTGGCAAAGGCAGCCACCAGAAGCGGGCTCCCTGGACCATTGTCACTCGCGGTTTTGGCACGGGGGTGCAGAGAAAGCGGTCGCTTTGGGCGACCCCTGAGACGGTGGCTGGAAATATGAACTGCCTGTGCGAGGTTGCACGGCTCAACGGAGTTTGCAGAGAGAGGAGTCTGTATGTTCTGGACCACCCAGAGGTGAGCAGACTGAGGCTTTTCTCTGAGACAGAGATCTGGGTGCAGTTTGCTTTCCATGAAACCTCCAGAACGTCACAAAAAGCCACCAAAAACCAAAAACTTCCAAAGAACAAAAGCCTGAAAAACTGGTTTCCACAGAGCCCAGCCCCTTGATAGGGAGCTGGAGGACTCAACCCAGGCAAGACTGTCTGAAAAACAACCCGGCAGGCCCCTCCCCCTGAAAGCCAGCCAAAAGAACAAGAGGACAACCACCACAGGATCCCCATAAAACTGTAAATCCCCAATATCAGGGAAAACAAGGTATTAAGCTCCCAGTATTACCCTAAAACCTGTATATTTCATAGATACAAGTTTTGTTTTTAATTCATTCTCACTATTCTTACTCTTTTTAACTTTTTTAACATACCATTACAACTAGAGGTTCAATACAACATATCCCATAATAACCTTTTAATTTGAACTTTTTTCATACATATACCTGTTTTTCTTTTTTTTTATTCTTTTTAATATACATATAGATATAAGCTTCAAAGTAATCTCCTTTGCCTAATCAATACTACCCCTATATATAAACTAGTTTTAATCTCCCTTTATCTCTGGAAAGTTGAGTCCTTTAACAAAGATACCAAGATACACCCAGGAAGAATCAATATAACTTTCCTCACTCACATCCAGGATTTGTAACCACCCTCCCATCTTTTTCTTCTGTCAGTGTTTCTGTGTATTTGTTTTTGTTCTGGTATTGTATATATCCTATCCTTGGGGTTCAGTTTGGCTGGGTTCTTCTTTTTTTTCATGTCATTTATATTTGTTGGCCTTTTTGTTTGTCCACTTTTGTTTGTTTACCTTATAAATCTTACCTTTGGGGCCCATTCCACCTGGGTCTTCTCTCTCTCTCTCTCTCTCTCTCTTTCTTTTTTCTTTCTTTTTGATGGTGACTTACAATTGCTCAGAAGTTTTCCAGGGTGCACCATGCCTGGATCACAGTTGATATATTCAGCTACACATCCCCTCAACCACCTCTTACCAAAATGAATAGGAGGAGGAACACCCAACAGAGGAAAAATTCAGAGACTGTGCCCTTTCTATCAGAACTATTGGATATGGACATAAACGTATGTCAGAAAGGGAATTCAGGGTAACAATTATCCAGGCAATGGCTAGGTTGGAGAAAAACATTAATGACAACATGGAATCTCTAAGGTCAGAAATGAAAGCCACCCAGGAAGAAGTTAAAAACACTATCAATGAGATCCAATCTAATCTAAATACTCTAACAGCGTAACCGAGGCAGAAGATGGAGTTAGTGATCTAGATGAGAAACTGATAGAGAAAAAGTATCAGGAAGAGGCCTGGACGAACAGCTTAGAAGCCATGAATACAGAATTAGGGAAATAAATGACACCATGAAACGTTCCAACATCAGAATTATTGGGATCCCTGAAGGGGAAGAGAAAGAAAGAAGACTAGAAGATATAGTTGAATAAATTCTCAATGAAAATTTTCCCAGTCTGGGTAAAGGAACCAGCGTTCGTGTCCTAGAGGCAGAAAGAATACCACCCAAGATGAATGAATCTAGAAAGACCTCGAGACACCTCATCGTGAAACTGATGAATCATAATTTTAGGCAGAATCTCTTGAGAGCAGCTAGGGGATAGAGATTCTTTACATACAGAGGAAGGTCCATCAGAATAACATCAGACCTGTCCACAGAAAGCTGGCAAGCCAGAAAGGGCTGGCAAGACATATTCAGGACATTAAATGAGAAGAACATGCACCCAAGAATACTTTATGCAGCAAGGTTGACATTCAAAATGGATGGTAAGATAAGAGCTTCCAAAACCCACAAGGTTTGAAAGAGTATGTGACCAGAAAGCTGGCACTACAAGAAATATTAAGGGGGGTTCTATGAAAGAAGGAAGAACCCAAGAGGGACATAGAACAGAAATTTACAGAGACAATCTATAGAAACAAGGACTTTACAGGCAACATGATGTCAATAAAAACATATTTTTCAATAATTACTCTCAATGTGAATGGCCTAAACATTCCCATAAAATGACACAGTGTTGCAGATTGGATAAAATAACAGGACCCGTCCATATGCTGTCTATAAGAGACCCATTCAGAACTTAAAGATACATCCAGACTGAAAGTGAAGGGATGGAGAAGCATCTTTCATGCCAATGGGCCTCAAAAGAAAGCTGGGGTAGTGAATCTCATATCAGATAAAATAGATTTTAAACTAAAGACTGTAGTTGGAGATAAGGAAGGATATGACTTCATTCTTAAAGGGTTTATCCACCAAAAAGACCTAACAATTGTAAATATGTATGCTCCCAATATGGGAGCAACCAACTACATAAACCAACTGTTATCAAGATAAAGAGTCATATTGATATGAATACATTAACAGTAGGGGATCTTAATATGCCATTCTCAGTAATAGATAGATCATCCAAGCAGAAAAACAATAAAGAAATAAGAGCATTGAATGACACATTGGACCAGATGGACCTCATAGATATATACAGAACATTCTATCCTAAAACAACAGAATACTCATTCTTCTTGAGCACACATGGAACTTTCCCCAGAATAGCCCACATACTTGGTCACAAATCAGGGCTCATCCAGTACCAAAAGACTGAGATTATTCCCTGCATATTCTCAGACCACAATGCTTTGAAACTGAACTCAACCATGAGAAAAAGTATGGAAGGAATTCAAACACTTGGACACTAAAGACTACCACCTTTCTTAAAAATGTTTGGATCAACCAGGAAACCAAAGAAGAACTTAAACAATTCATGGAAACCAATGAGAATGAAGACACATCAGTACAAACCCTATGAGATATGGCAAAGGCAGTCTTAAGAGGGAAATACATAGCCATCCAAGTCTCACTCAAAAAAAAATTGAAAAATCCAAATATACCAGCTCTCTTTATACCTTAAAGAACTGGAAAATCAGCAAGAAATTAAGCCAACCCCACACACAAGAAGGGAAATAATCAAGAGTAGAGCAGAGATCAATGAGATAGAAACTAGAAATACAGTAGAACACATCAACAAAACTAGAAGCTGGTTTTTTGAAAGAATCAATAAGATTGATATACCACTGGCCAAACTAATCCAAAAGAAAGAAGAGAGGACCCAAATTATTGAAATTATGAATGAAAAGGGAGAGATCACAACTAACACCAAGGAAATAGAAACAATCATCAGAAATTATTATCAACAGTTATATGCCAATAAGTTAAGCAACCTGGATGAAATTGAAGCATTCCTAGAAACCTATAAACTTCCAAAACTGAATCAGGAGGAAATTGATAACCTGAATATACCAATATCTATTAATGAGATTGAAGCACTGATCAAAAGCCTCCCAAAAAACAAGAGTGCAGGACCTGACAGATTTTCTGGAGAATTCTACCAAACATTCAAAGAAGAAATAATACCTGTTCTCCTGAAGCTGTTTCAAGATAGAAACAGCAAGGAAACCTCCAGATTCTTTTTATGAAGCCAGCATTACCTTGATCCCCAAACCAGGCAAAGACCCCATCAGAAAGGAGAATTTCAGGCCAATATCCCTAATGAATATGGATGCCAAGATTCTCACCAAGATCCTAGCTAATAGGATCTGAGAGGACATTAAAAAGATTATCCACCATGACCAGGTGGGATTTATCCATGGGATGTAAGGGTGGTTCAACATTTGCAAATCAATCAATGTGATAGAACAAATCAATAAGAGAAGAGAGAAGAACCACATGGTCCTCGCAATTAATGCAGAAAAAGCATTTGACAAGATACAGCATCCATTCCTGATTAAAACAATTCAAAGAATAGGGATTGAGGGAACATTCCTCAACTTCATAAAATCTATCTATGAAAAGCCCACAGTGACTATCATCCTCAATAGGGAAAAGCTGACAGCCTTCCCTTTGAGATCAGGAACACGACAAGGATGTCCACTATCACCACTGTTGTCAATATAGTAAAAAAAAGTCCTAGCAACAGCAATCAGATGACAAAAAGAAATAAAAGGTATTCAGATTGGCAAAGAAGAATTCAAACTCTCTGTCTTCACAGATGACATGATACTTTATATAGAAAACCCAAAAGACTCCACCCCCAAACTACTAGAACTCATATAGCAATTCAGTAATGTGGCAGGATACAAAATTAATGTACAGAAATCAGCTGCTTTCTTATACACTAACAATGAAAATACAGAAAGGGAAATTAGAGAATCGATTCCATTTACTATAGCACCAAGAACCATAAGATACCTGGGAATAAACCTAACCAAAGAGGTAAAGGATCTGTACTAGAGGAACTACAGAACACTCATGAAAGAAATTGAAGAAGATACAAAAAGATGGAAGAGCATTCCATGCTCATGGATCGGAAGAATAAACATTGTTAAAATGTCTATACTGCCTAGAACAATCTATACTTTCAGTGCCATCCCAATTAAAATTCCACTGGTATTTTTCAAAGAGCTGGAACAAACAATCCTAAAATTTGTATGGAACCAGAAGAGAACCTGAATTGCTAAGGAAGTGTTGAAAAAGAAAAACAAAACTGAGGGCATCACGTTGCCTGATTTCAAGCTTTACTACAAAGCTGTGATCACCAAGACAGCATGGTACCGGCACAAAAACAGACACATGGACAATTGGAACAGAGTAGAGAGCCCAGATATGGGCCTTCAACACTATGGTCAAATAATCTTCGACAAAGCAGGAAAAATATACATTGGAAAAAAGACAGTCTCTTCAATAAATGGTGCTGGGAAAATTAGACAGCTTATGATAGAAGAATGAAACTTGACCATTCTCTTAGACCACACAAAAAGATAAACTCGAAATGGATAAAAGACCTCAATGTGAGGCAGGAATCTATCAAAATCCTAGAGGAGAACATAGGCAATAAGCTCTTCGACATTGGCCACAGCAACTTCTTTCAAGACATGTCCCCAAAGACCAAGGAAACAAAAGAAAAAATGAACTTTTGGGACTTCAATAAGATCAAAAGTTTCTGCACAGCAAAGGAAACAGACAACAAAGCAAAGAGGCAACCCATGGAATGGGAGAACATATTCACCAATGACACTACAAAGGGCAGATATCCAAGATCTATAAAGAACTCCTCAAACTCATCACACACAAAACAGATGATCACATCAAAAAAGTGGGCAGAAGACATGAACAGACACTTCTCCAAAGAAGACATACAAATGGCTAACAGACACATGAACAAATGTTCATCATCATTAGCCATCAGGGAGATTCAAATCAAAACCACATTGAGATATCACCTTACACCAAGTGAGAATGGCCAAAATCAACAAGATAGTAAACAACAAGTGTTGGAGAGGATGTGGAGAAAGGGGAACCCTCTTACACGGTTGGTGGGAATGCAAGTTTGGTGCAGCCACTTTGGAAAACAGTGTGGAGATTCCTTAAGAAATTAAAAATAGATCTACCTTATGACCCTGCAATTGCACTACTGGGTATTTACCCTAAAGATACAGATGTAGTGAAAAGAAGGGCCATCTGTACCCCAATGTTCATAGCAGCAATGGCCACAGTTGTCAAACTGTGGAAAGAACCAAGATGCCCTTCAAGAGACAAATGGATAAAGGAGATATGGTCCATATACACAATGGAGTATTATGCCTCCATCAGAAAGGGCGAATACCCAACTTTTGTATCAACATGGGCAGGACTGGAGGAGATTATGCTGAGTGAAATAAGTCAAGCAGAGAGAGTCAAGTATCATATGGTTTCACTTACTTGTGGAACATAAGGAATAACATGGAGGACATTGGGAGATGGAGAGGAGAAGTGAGTTGGGGTGAAATTGGAGGGGGAGATAAAGCATGAGAGCCTGTGGACTCTGAGAAACAAACTGAGGGTTTTGGAGGGGAACGGGCTGAGGGGTTGGGTGAGCCTGGTGGTGGGTATTAAGGAGGGCATGTATTGCATGGAGCACTGTGTGTAGTGCATAAACAATGAGTTTTGGAACACACACACACACACACACACACACACATAAATTAAATTACATTAAATTAAAAAACAACACTCACTTACTGTCTTTTACTTTTTGCTTTGCAGACTACCCCAGTGCCTTTTTGCTTAAAATATTTCTTGCTGTTTCTGATAGTTGTATGCCAGGTTGGCCCATCTGGTGCTATTTTCCCAGAATTTTACAGTGCTGCCTTTTTATTCAAAGATATACTTTAAATTAATTTCCTTAAAACATTGCTTATTCTCACCTTGCAATGGTCCCTCTGTCATGGTCACCTTGCCGCAAACTGAATTCTGATGAGCTAAGCATGTGGGCCTGAGGGTGTCAGCAGGATCCCAAGCAATTGTGTGGATAATGGATACTGACATCCATCCTCTACACATGCTCAGCTGGGCAGAGTCCTGATGCAGCAAGTGCTGTTCACTGCTGGCACCATGGCTGCATTCCAGAACTCTCTAGTGGTAGACTGAATGGTAGTGAAGGTATTTTGAGAAACTCTTACACCTCAACTAGTTAAGAATATATATGATCAAGAGTCCTTGAGAGAACTATGTGATGTGTTGATAATTTCATTTTGATGTATAAAACCTCATGGCTTGTCTTATAAAATCATCATTCTCCTATGGATTCATGATTGGCCACAGAAAGTTAAAGGCACACACTCTACAAAGGAGAAACCTCGAGTCCAGTTAGAGATGTTTACTTCCAATACTGTAAGCTATTATTATTTTGCTTCCTTAGCAAGTAAATTACTAATGTTTTGACTTAACACACAGTGTTATATTAATTTCAGGTGTACAGTGTAGTAATTCAACACTTCCATACGACACCAGGTGCTTGTCACAAGTGCCCTCCTTAATCCCCATCACCTGTTTCCCCCTTCCCCCCCACCCACCTCCCCTCTGGTAACCATCAGTTTGTCCTCTATAGTTAGGAGTCTGTTTCTTCATTTGTCTCTTTCTTTCTCCTGTTTTGTTTCTTAAATTCCACATGTGAGTGAAATCATATGGTATTTCTGACTGATTTATTTTGCTAGGCATTATTCTGTCTAGTTCCATCCATGTCCTCACAAATGGCAATTTCATTCTTTTTTATGACTGAATAAAATTCTATTCTCTCTGTGTGTGTGTATACATATATACACACAATGCATCTTCTTTCTGATGTTCTGATTTATACAGACAAGGAAAATTGAGATAGGGCATCTTCTTGGAATTTAAAAATCAAACATAACATGAAAATGCCCACAATGCCAATCAAGACTAAAAGTATATGAGTAATAACAGTACCTATCAAAACATAATGATATCACAGGGGTTTCTCCAATATATTCCCCCATGGTATCTGCAAGCACCTTTAGGATAACAAGAAAGGTAGTCTTATTGGATAATCAAATATGGTCAGTCTCCTGGAATGGGGGTGATGCTTGCTTCCATGCAGCTTCTTTGGTTAAGTCTAGAGGAGCAGAAATCCATCCACCATGAGGTAGGCTGACAAGAAAAATCTTATGTGACTAACCTCCTGCACACTTTTTAAAAACAACACGTAAATGGCGACGTAAATAGAGATTTTGAAGTTCAGTGTCATCCCTCCCATACCAGCATGCAATGTCATGTTTAGAAAATGTGGTCATTACCTTCCCTGATCTCATCGTCATGAGTCAGGGTCCTGACATTGACTCATTATATGTTAGAAGAAGAAAGGACCTCAGAAATGGGCAAGACACCCTCACTTTATAAATGAAATGCATGATTCCCAGATGAATGATTATGGGTAGATCTACTAGTAAAACGTCTAATTCTCATTCATTGTTTCTTTTATAAAGGAAAGTAGAAGGGCATTTTTACTGGAAATCACCAAGTCACCATAGTCTAAGAATACAAGTGGAACTTATTAAGGGGCTTCTAGGTCCCTTACCATACTGCACTATGCTGACTTATAAGAAAAATGGATGAAAGAAAGTTGGGTCACCACATTCCTTCTTGGAGATCTTACTTTCTACTCAAGAATACATGTAGATAATTTATAGAACTATACACAAGCAAGTACAAATTGATACAGTGGGCTTGAAGGCCAAAAACAATAAGCAGCTTTAGTCACTGAGAACTTTTTGTCTTTTGGTTAATAGTCTTGGCAGTCACATTGAATTCCATGGCTGTGCACATTTACAAGTCACCAGTGTGGCATGTGACTATGTAGATGATTACTTAGTGGGCAGTGGAGAACTGGAAAAGTTCTGAGGATGCCACAGACCAAATTAACAGGGCCAATCAGTGGAAAAGAGAGATTATTTCCACCTGTGGTGAAGGAAAATGGAGATGACAAGGAGAGTCTGTCCTCACAGTCTGATTCTAAGTTTTCTTTTTATTGCTCTAACCAGCTTTGCTCAAACATACCAAACCTTCCTGAATTAAATAATCCAAGAGCAATTTTAAAGCAAAGTTATGTGCCATTAACCACTAACAAGCTAAGTAACTGTTCAATATATAGTACACATAAGAAACAAGGACTGAGAGCAAAGTGGCAGGAGGTTTATCTCTGCCTCTTCTACCAACAAGCTCTTGGATGCCAGACAAGTCACCTCTCAGAGACTCAGTTTCTTTATCTATAAGATGGAAAGATTTAACTAGATGATCACTGGAGAGATTTTACTGTCTTATCTCTATCTTTCTGTTTTGAGAATGAAAAGAAGAGGAGATGATAGTGGTCAAATGCTGAAAATACATGGATGGGAAAGAAATACTCCTTATTTAAATCTCTTCCCCGGTTTTCATCACTTGCTTATGATTACATGGAGAAAAATTATTTGCCAGTAAATGTAAAAATGTAAATTAAAGTATTGAGTGGGGAAAAAAATATTGAGTGGAAGATATCCAGAGATGACATTATAATTTTTTTATTATTGACAAATGTACATTGAGCATTCGATAGTTAGTATGCAATAGTTAGTTAATGAAGTTTGATTGGGTAGACACACATGTTTAATAAAATGGTGACAGTGCCACGGTTATTGTTGGAACACAGAGTTAGCTTTGCCATATCTGGATTCTCTTGTTGCCAGATCACTCTGTTATGATAAGGGCTGTTTCATTAGTTTATTCAGCCAATCGGGGGAGTCTCCCACACACATTAAAACATTAAGTTGCCAACTCTGAGAGGACTGACAGATTGATTTCCCTGGTGAGTGAAATCATTTGTTTTAGTCACTTTTCTTTTATTCAACTAAGAAAATTTCTCCTCTTCTTAGAATCTCCTTAGTCTTCTTCATGGTCACAATCTCCCTGCCTTTTTGTGATCACACTGATTTCACTTTCAAACTATTATTTTGAAATAGATTGTTTTGAGGAAAATCTAAAGCGAATAAATGGTTCTTTAAAAAGTCAGTTTGCTTTAAGGTGAAAAAAGAAACCAAAGGTTTCAGATAGATTAGAGAAATGTGTCTCATTTCATTTATGTTCTTTACTAGAGAGAGAAAGTAAACACAGACCCTGCAGTGCAATTTAAAATATTGTCATCCCCTGCCTTACCCTCCACCTTCAGCTCCATCCAACTGGGTCCCTGAAGAATGGGAAGCAATTTACCCTGCTAAGTGGTATATTGAAGTGTCAGTGAACAAATTGGAAAATTTTATAGGAAGGTCTATAGGTGCCTTTCTGTGTAAGTTTAGTCACAAGGAATAATTTTGCTGTCATTGTTGTTTCATTCTTTTAGTTCCTATTTATTTCTGATAACTCACTGATGAAATAATTGGAAAGATTACAAAGCAAGTGGAGATAGAAGTCAAATATATAATTGAGCTGCTATCACCCACTCCCGTGCAATCTGTCTTCTGTTATCATTCATTTCCCTAGATTGTTCTCTCAGGGGTTATCAAGAACCCCAGTGTCAATTACATTTGTTCAGGTTTGCTTCTGGTGGACTTCTTTCTATTGCCCATGACATCGTTCACCCTTCATATGTCAGGCCGATGGCATCACACAAACCAAGTTTTCCTCCATTGTCTCTGGTTCCCTTACTCTGTGCTCTTCCCTGCTCCTTTCTTATTGCTTAAACACAGGTGTTGCCAATGTTTTGTCTTTGGACGACTTTTTTTTTCTACTTTCTCTATCACAACAGGAAGCCTGTCCACCATGATCTAACTCTAATCTTTATGTAGATGACCCCAAATATTCGTCTCTCACAAACTCTGCTGACCTTCTCTTCCAACTTCCTGCTGAATAAATTCATCAATCTGAAGATGTTGATATTTCAAAAACTAGTGCACCATCTCCACCAAACCAATTCCTTACTTCTCTTGCCCTCCTTCATTTAATGATGCCATCATTTTCCTAGTCATCTGAAGTTGGATACTGTTGAATACTGTTGAACGGCCTTTGATTCTTGCTTTTCCTACCACCAGTCTCAAACAATTAAAACCATACTGTAAACAACAATCTGTAATTTGCCTTTTTCAATTTATATTTGTCTTGCCAATATTTTTTTCTAATAGATAGATAGTATTCCAAAGTATTGGTATATGGTAGTTTCTTTAATCACTTGTTGGTATATGTTTATATTATTCCCAATCCTTCTTTTTTATTGTAAGTAATACTATAATGAAATCATCATTGATATATATGTAGAATTGCTGCACCTAAAGGTATGGACAGTTAAATTATGAGAATGCTGTCAAATTCCTCCTCAAGAGGTACAGATTTACCCTGTTCTAACAGTGGATTTGTTATCCATACTTTTTCTAGTGATCTGTAATGCCATTTTGTGTTCTAGTGTATACATTAGTTTGTTTGGGGGTGCTTAGAATCTATTTCCATTGATCTTCACTGAGACTTATGCCAGTATTATACAATCCTATTTCATTTTATAAAATTTTCATATCTACTTAGGCAGGTTCTTTCCATATTAGTCTTTCTTTTCAAAATCTTCATGGCTGTTCTCCCAGTAAAAGCTTAGCATTTGTAAAAATTTATAAGGCCTCCTCCTGAACTTAAAGCTATTAATTGATATTTTAACTTACCTGTATTAAATTTATACATTTTTGGATCTTATATTTGGATAATATTGAACCTTTTAATTCAGAAGTAAGATATATATCTCAATTATTTGATTTTTCTTTTTTTAAAGATTTATTTATTTTAGAGAGAGGGAGAGAAGGAGGGAGAGAGAGTATGAGCGTAATCAGGAGGGGCAGAGGGAGAAAGAGAGAGAATCTCAGGCAGACCTGTGATGAGCACAAAGCCCAGTGTGGGGCTTGATCTCAAGACCCTGAGATCACGACCTGAGCACAAACCAAGAGTCGGATGCTTAACCAACTGCGCCACCCAGGTGCCCCAATTATTTTTATTTGTCTTAACATCCTTCATTAATGTTTTACAATCTTCTCTACTTAGGCCTTGGACACTTATTATTAGTCTCATATTTAGCAACATTGTTGTTTATACAAATGCACTTTTTATTATCTTTTCTAACAGAATATTATTGACCTATAGGGTGATTTTGATGTCATTAGTTTAATTTTGGATTTTCCACTCACCCTGTCTTGTTTATTTGTTAATTCCCTTGGGCTTCCATATTTTTCATCAAAAGATTCAGTATTACTTTATCTTCTTATGAGATATAGTACTTCTGAAACCGTAAACACACCACCCATGATTTTCATTTTGGAAGAAAGAAATCTTCAACCGAACCATTTAAATGAGGTCTGTTCTCATACTCTGTGGTTACTTAACATTCAAGCCTTCCATCCACCTGCAGTGCTCTTGCCCTCCTTTCTCCATTTCAGTCTGCCAAAAATCTATCCACCCTTGTTTCTCTTTCATAAATCCTTTCCTGATACTCTTTTTTAAAAAAGATTTTATTTGTTTATTCAATATAGAGAGAAAGAGCACAAGCACAAACAGGGAGAGCAGCAGAGGAAGAGGAAGAAGCAGACTCCCCACTGAGCAGGGAGCCCGATGTGGGGCTCCATCCCAGGACCTTGGGATCATCACCCGAGCCAAAGGCAGATGGTTAAACTACTGAACCACCCAGGTGCCCCCTTTCCTGGTATTTCCTAATATCATTTTGGTTTTTCCTTCTCTGAAGTCTCTCCCTCCATTGATAGCTCCCATAGCACTTCTTGTACAGGTCATTTGACATCAGTTGTTAGACTGTGTATGAGTTGGAGGCAGGGACTATCTTTTGTCATCATCATTTCTTCAGCAACATCTACTGCTACTTTGTTGTGTGTTGTAAGAGAGCCCAATATACATGTTTTTATTCACAGGTGTCTGGAATCTAAATCTTAGCCGGGGAGAGTCCATTTTCTATTCATCTCACTGATGTACCATTAATCATGGGTGGACAAAAGTTTGGTTGGCCATCCATCACTGATGGGTAATTAGATGATGAGGTCAACAGAGCACAGTCTTCTTATATACTCATAAAAAATGCTCTTTGATTTCTTCCTGATGAATAGTCCTTCCACTTTGCCTTAAAAAAAATGCACCATCACACAGCCCCATAGAAACAAAAAAGTCTGAAAAATATTAACCTATCTATAGAACTAGAATTTTAATTGCTTTCTCTTCTGGCTGTCGAAGTGTTCTACTTCGGAAAAAAAAAAAACAAACATGTCCATTTATTTTTATAATTAATTTTATATCTTATAGGTACATAATGTTATTTTATATTGCAATTTTAACTAGTATGTACCTTAGAGTTCACTTATGAAACTTACAAAATCCTTTTATATTAAAAGCTATAACAGAGTATCATTTTTTCACAAAGGTTCTGAATTAAATGACTTCTTTACTGAAATAATTTTTTCCTCTTCCTCAGGGATGGAGAGCTCAACTATTTTTTTTCATTAGAGGTTACATTAAAATAAATATAAGTATTCTAAAGAAGGAGTAGACAAAATACTGACCCATTTTTATTTATAGTATTTGAAAGCCATCTGCCTTTTAATCTGCTTTTCTTACTCAAAAACATAGGGAAAGCATCTTCAGTCCAAAACAACAGGCTCTTTGAAATCCAGAAGACACCAAATAGCTTTTGCCACTCTCCACTGCAATGTTTTTACATTGCATAACCACCTAAATAAAAAGAAGTGCCACAAAGCATACAAACAACTAGATCTGAATTCAAGCAAATGTGACAAGCAGTGTTGTAAGCCAGGGTGGTCGTAAAGCCTGTTTCTTCTTAATTAAACTGTACAGCTTCTTTGAAATCTAAAGAGAATTTCAGATTGGTTTTATATGCCAAACTATTCTTCATTTAAAACAGTCTCCCAGCTAAGATACTGAAAAAACTAGGCACATTTCTCTATGAAGCCGGACAGAGTACCTGTGAAGCCACGACCTTTATGGTCCAGGAACCTAAGGTACCAGTAAGTGATCCCTATAATGTAATACCATAGCGTTGAGGAGCCTCTCTGCAAACACTGTGCTCCTCACATTGGTTGGACACTCACTGAGATAGATAAAAATGCTTGAGCGGGTGGGTTTTCGGGTTCTCTGCCAGTGTTTTCATACAGAAAAATAATTTCTAATTGCTGTACTGATATAACCTCTCCAGAAATTTTTAAATTTTATTATGTGTAAGATGTGCTGGAATAATGCACTTCCGACTAATTCAAAGGCCTGGGATCTTCTGGAAGTTTCAGTAGCCCTCTTATCCCAAAGGTCAGCATCCATTTGTCTTGTGGCTTGCTGCTTCCTCAACCCCAAGCGAAATATTAAGTGCAAATACCAAGAGATGAGTTTTCCTGGAGGGTATTTTTTCCTAACAGAAGTTTATTTTTCTTACCCGTTTGTTCTTCTAGTAGAGTATCAATAAGATTAAAATTCATATATCCCAAAAATTATGATACCAATCAAGAAGCAATTTTTTTTTTAGTCAGCCACTTCAAGGAGGCAGTTCAAACACAGCACCTTGAGCCATTCTCTGAATGGTTTACTCTCCTTTCCCTTTTTCTAACAATCTTTTTCTCTTCCTTCTCCTTTTTTCCCCCACAAAACAGAGGTTGTGAAATAAGGAAGATTTTTAAATGAGTACTTGGTTTTTGAGTTTAAGAAATGTTTTTTAGGCTTCTTTTTAATGCAAGGAAGCAAGGCAAAAATTTGTTATCTAAAAAAGTAATAGTTGGACTAAGAGTGTGTAAGTTAATTATAATAAATGATTTAAGCTGGCTTTAATGGACATCATGGAGAGTGCTTCATGTGGACTTTGAGTAATGGAATTCCTTGAGTTTTCCGAAGCTTCTGAAAGGATGGATGAAGGAAAAGCAAGTAGTTTGCCCTTTGTATATTAAGGGCTTATATATATATTTATTCAATGGTATTTCATTAGTCTTCAAGTTAGAAGTAGATTGGAACTTCAAGTGACAGACATACACCCACCTGTGTCCTGGTTAACAAAGCCAGAAAAAGTCATAGGAAAACACCTTCAAAGATAAGAAGTATTAATCATTAGCCAGGATTTGAGACTTGGAGGGTGTGGACTCAAGACTCTAGTCTGCTCCCGAAGCAATATCTTGGCCAGACATTGGGAACACCTGGCTTTCATTACACCTGAATTCCAGTTAATGGGCTACTGAAAACATACAGCTTTCTGTGACAAGCTTTCTTCAAATCAGGATAACAATGTTCAGTCATCCTGCAGGGAAGTTAGTAAAACTTGTCATAAGGAAAACAAACATGCATCAAGGGCCTTACCTGAATTCAGGAGCATTCTAGGTGCTTTTACACAATTTAGTCCAATTCATTAAACATTAACTGAGCATTTGCTGTATTATATAGGTAATGTGCTTGCTGCTAGGGAGAAATAAATTAGTGGGACCAAAATGTTGCCATCAAAGAGGTTACAGTTGAACGAGAGTCATAATGTTTACTAAGCAGGTACAATGTGCCAGACATTATGTTAAGTCCTTTACATGCATTAAATTATTTATTCTTAAAGCAGTCATATGATATAGGTGCTATTACATTCCCCATTTTATAGGTGAGAAAACTGAGAGACAGAGAGCCCGAGGAAATTACAAAGGGTATTCAACTCTGTAGAACCAGGATTCATGCCCAAGATTATGGCTCTAGAATTCACACTCAGGATCATTTCACGGTCTCCAGAGAACCAGTTACAGTGCAGTGGTGCCAGGGTGGTTACCGAAAACTGAAGAGGCATAGAGCAGCACCAAGGAGGGGGTGGTAGATTTAATCAAACTGGAGGCGGGTGGAGGAAAGTATTCAAAGAAAGTAACATTAAATTCAGTAAACCCACAAGGTCTTTATAATTATCCTAATTTTGTTGCCTTACTGAAATGAAAAAAGATGTTGTTGCTCTGAGAGTTTTAAGGTCACACAGCTCATGTATAACAGAAGCAAGCTTCACATCCCAGACTGTCTGAATTCCACTTCTATGTGCTGCTGCTTCCGGCTTCAACCTCAGCTCTGTGGTTGTTCATGAGGAAAGACCCAAGCATGAAGCCTGAAAGTAGCAGGCATGAAGCAGTTAAGCATAAAAGCTAACTGGGGAAATAAAAGGAAGAGGTTTTGGTGGAGAAGTGAAGTGAAAATCAAGCAGCCTGCTGGTGAGCAAGGGAAGCATGTGAGTCTCTGAGAGAGAAAAGAAAAAATTCACGAAATCTTTGAAACAACAATTTCATGTCCATGCACAGTGCACAGAGGATAAGGAGAAATGCCCACACAACAGAATATGTGGGGAGGGCTGGGAGCATCAATAATTCATTGAGAATTATGTCAAAAGAGATATTTACTGTAGTTCAAACTGCCTGCAAGAAATAATTTGATTTAACCTTTTGGGATGGAATGATACATGACAAATGTTAAAATGCATATACAGAAAAGCCACAGAATTGCTTGGAGGCATTTACAGAGAAAACGTTAAAGACCACGGGATGAAAACAGTATATGTGGTTTAGGCACAAAATGTAAAGAACACAGCAATGTGACTGCACAAATGGCACCCTAAGGTTGTGGACTCGCCCATCGAGGCTTCAGATGGATTTGGGTCTACATGGGAAAGTCAGGGAGAGCTGTACAGAGAAGTTGCCTCTTTTTGTTAAAGATTTATTTGTTTATTTTAGAGAGAGAGCCTGCATGAGTGGGGGGAAGGGCAGAGAGAGAGGAGCCTCAAGCAGATACCCCACTGAGCAGGGAGCCCCACATGGGGCTCGATCCCAGGACCCATGAGATCATGACCTGAGCAGCAACCAAGAGTCCAGACACTCAACCAACTGAGCCACCTGGATGCCCCTGAAAAGTTGCCTTTTTTTTTTTTATGTCCAAAATATCGTCTCAAAAGCCGACTGTGGAGTATCCCAGCAGACGGAAATGAGCTTCCAGGCTCATTGCGGGAAGGCAAGACAACCAGCCAAAGTACCAGGGTGACGGGAGGGGTCTGTGTTTCTAGAGAACAAAAAGTACAGAGGACTCCTGAAGAAGAAAATGAGACCAATCTGAATGGGAAATGGAAAGTTTTAAAATTGCAGGGGATTACAAAGAAAAGAAATAAAAATCAGGAAGGATTCTTCCCTCATATAGCATGAAAATGCTAGAAAATTTCTCATGTAGAAGGCAGAGAGAGGAGAATCCCAATAGATAAAACTCTTACTCACGGCAAAGCAAGAGAAAATTTGACTGCGAAATAATGAAAGGATATTTTGAAAATGATGGGATGCTAAAATTTGATTGAGAATGGAAACATCCAAAAGTGATGGTGGCGATACAGAACAGATGAGACACCATGCCCCTTTCTCAGACATTTGTGATTGTTGAAGGTTTCTGAAAACAGACAAAGGAAGATGTTGTGAGATAATGTCTGAGATTTGAGTTCATCAGAAGGAGAGCTGCCCTTACCAGACTGTTCTCAACAAACTTAGGTATGACTTAAAGCTTCTTGTGTTTGATAAGATTGAATGCTCTGCTTCCTTGGGAATTGGATCAAAATACAGAGAACAGGGGGTGCCTGGGTGGCTCAGTGGGTTAAGCCTCTGCTTTCAGCTCAGGTCATGATCTCGGGGTCTTGGAATCAAGCCCTGCCTCAGGCTCTCTGCTCAGTAGGGAGCCTGCTTCTCCCTCTCCCTCTGCCTGCCTCTCTGCCGACTTGTGATCTCTGTCTGTCAAATAAATAAATAAATAAAATCTTTGGAAAAAATACGGAGAACAGGGTCAGCCCAGGGTCCCAAACTATGTCCTTCTCTATACTTGACCTTGAAAAAATGAAAATGGGAAAAATCTGAAAAAAAAAAAAAAAGCAAACCAAACGTTAAGTCATCTGAAATAAATATGGAGTTTATATTCTATCATTTGCTAATGTAAATGAAACTGGGATGAAATTGTTTCTCTGGCTCTTAAAAATGCCAAGACAACTATGAATTAACTTAAAAACTGGCATAATGAGAAGCATATTGATAAAAGTGAAGTTTCAGGTATTATTTAACTTATATAAGTAACTAATAGTATCTTGATAAATACTCCACAAACTAAGAAAATTCTAGTAGGTTATTAAAAGTTAGCAATTTTATAACAACACACTACGTTCCATTCTAGATACTGTAAAATATTTCCAAATTCCTAAAAGTTTTTTTAATCCCATTTTACTAAGGCAGATAGCCATTTGAATTGAAAACAATCCCTATCATTAAATTTGGTGTCCAAATTTATCTGGACTAGGCATACAAATGTAGATAGATTCTAGGGAATTATGTTATAAAATGAAATAGATGCTGCACTGTTACTACCAATGGACTGAACACCATCTTCCTTGGCAGCTAGAGTAAGAGGGAGAGTGTGGCGGTGTTCGCCTCCTGCACATCAGGAAAACCATAGGTAAGGACCATTTCAGACTTCCCCTATCATGCTAATTTTCAAATAAAATAACATATAATCAGAAGTCAGAAAAATTCATCATTTCTTCCAACTAAGCCATCATGTAAGGTTGTGTGCTTAGGGCCAGTTTTTGTATAGAATGGTTCTAGATGCTAAAATAAGTGCAGTAAGATACCTGTTGCTTTTGGATTACTGTTGGTCTGGAAACAGGAACAGATAAGCATGATTTTAAGCGGGTTGTACAAGAATGTAGTATTCTATTAAAGAAGAAGAGTAGTGAACCCAGTCTTTTAAGTCAGAGAGTGTTCAGTTCTTAAAAGATTTTACTAGCTGTGTGACCTTGGGGAAATTATTTCACCTCTCTAAGCCTCCCTTTCCTCCTCCTTAGCTCCTTCCGTTCCACCTGACTGCACTTTCTATTGAATCCCTGCTGTGGCTTGGCACTGCTATCCCGCAGGGCCCTTGTGAGGATGAGAAGAGCAGGCGCACATGAGGAATTCAATCAGTAGCTACTGTTACCCTTGACATTATTATAGTCGAGTTAGAGAAACTGGAGTTTTAGGGTTACGGAGTTCTAGGGTTATGGAGAAGGTTCTAGAATAGTTGAGGAAAGGGATTTGGGGCAGTTGTGTTGTGAAATCTGTTCAGAAAATTCAAGAATTACCTGTAAGGGTCAGGATTGGGAAAATTAAAATGAGTTAGCTGTGGAAAAGTGTCAGATGTGAGCGGTCCCCACTATCATTTTATTATATCGTTGTCCTGGGACCACCACAGTCTCTGAAGTGGGAGAAAACAGTAACAGCTAAACAAACAAAGCTGGACATGAAACACTGTTTGCCTCATTTTGGTTGAATATTCGCTTTTAGAAAGTCATCTTGGCCTGTACAGCTTGGCATTTTAATTAATTAGATGATGGGAAAGGCAGAGGTGGACGTCAGCTCATTCATTGTATTTAATTTCCACCGAACATATTCACATAGCTTTCCAGCCAGCCTTCACAGTCCTCACTTGGGAAATCTCTCACGACCCCACCATATTCCCCAGATGCATAATATTAGCTTAGAGAAAACCAAGCAGCTGGTAAGGGAAAATCAGTGAAGTCTGGTTTTCCTTTTCTCAGACTCAACCCAGAGTGAGATATGAGGAGGCAATACGACTTTCTTAAGCCTTTGTTTTCCCTATGATTATTTTAAAATGTTTTCTGCAGCAGGATTCTGAACATTCAGCCCCAAGTAACTGGTCCACAGCTTGTTCCACGTATGCCCCAGTGCACAGGTGTGCAGTGATGCTGCCAATGATGGACAAGCAGATGGAACTTTGGGGTGAATGTCCATGCAATGTGGTGTAGAATGTGCTATGTATTATAAAAAGGAAGGGACAAGAAATATAGAATAACTCTAAAGTGTTACCCAAGAAACCTTGAGCTTTGACAGTTTCCAGGGGATCACTCTTTGGGCAATAAGTAAAATTGAAGGACCGTCAAATAAATTAAAACTCCAGGGACACTGAAATATTATCTTTTACAAAAGATGCAATTGTGCCCCTACATATTCTATTAAACAAAGTATGTCAGAAACAGAAAAAAAAAACCCTGAGAATCACTGATCTTTTTGGTAGAAATTCTGATGTAGCAATAGGTACATAATAATAACTCATGCATCAGCCAAAATCAGTGCTTTAAAACAATAAGAACAACTTGGCTAGTATCTTCTCATCTAAAGTTCTCTTACATTTTTACTTTATTTAAAATCTTCAAAATCTTCAAAGATTCAAAGAAAATCTTCAAAAAATTTACAGTGCGGATTTTATTATGATCTCCATTTTTCAGAATAGGAAGCCTCAGTGTATGTTAAGTGATGTGCTTTAAGTTAGTAAGTTGCTTGCATAGTTGAAATTTAAACATAACTAAACCTAGAGCTTGATTAACTACTAAAATCTACTGCCTTAAGTCGCTAAATTCCTCCGCCTGAGATATATTTCATGAGAGTAGTGGTGTGGAAATTCCAGGAAATGCCAAATTCTCCTCTAGTGGTAGGAAATAGTCAGTATGTATTATTTTCAAAAGATTTTGGGTTGCTCCCTTTTTCATATTATGTAGAAGTCCCTAGGGTTACATATAATCTAGCTTGCTTTGGGGTGATTGATATTATTAATATTATTGATATTCATAAAAGAAAACAAAATTAATGTTATCTTTTGTATCTAAAACATTTTCACACAGTCTATAGTTTGGGAAAGATAATATTATTGTATTTGGTCTATTTTAAAGGCAAAACTAAGTCACAGGGAAGCTAACTGATTTCCCTAATTTTAACTAGCTATTCAGCTTAAGCTTACTGTTCTGTTATAGAGGTATATTTCAGTATTTTAAATTATTTAACAGTAATGGGTGTTAACAACATAGCTCTTTACTTCCCATTTCATGTTAGTGAGTATTGCTTGCTAACTGAACCTGGTGCCTCTTTAATTTAAAGAGCAGTTAAATTTCTCTTTAATTAGAGAAAATATATATATTAAATGAAATAAAAAAGCAAATATTCCTATTTATAAGCTGTTAAATCTTTATTTCTTTCCATGTAATAATCTTGGTTTATGTAAAAAAATCTGACTGAATGGGGAGAATTTAACTGAAACCAACTTTGTTTACTATTCTATTTCTCTGTCATGGGAGCAGAATTAGCTGTTAACTCCTTCCACTCCTCTCTAAACTTCCTCTCTTTTTTTAAAATTTTTTAAAAGATTTTATTTATTTATTTGACAGACAGAGAATACAAGTAGGCAGAGAGGCAGGCAGAGAGAGAGGGGAAAGCAGGCTCCCTGTGAGCAGAGAGCCTGATGAAGAGCTTGATCCCAGGACCCTGAGATCATTACCTGAGCCAAAGGTAGAGTCTTAACCGACTGAGCCACCCAGGAGCCCCTAAATATCCCTCTCTTAAAAGTACAAACATGTTTCTAAACTGCCTACCCAAACAACAATAAATTTCTGACATGCTGGATGGGAACCAGGGGCATTCGTTACAGTATCCATAACATCTCCTACTTTCCTCATTGGCTTAGTCACTAGAGACAGTGTAAGTTTATCTCATTTCATCACTGGATTCAAAGCTTGAAAGTAAGATCTCCAGCAATGGACTGATCATAGCAAACCTCCACTGCACCAAAGAATTCTGTTGTCTCAGAGTTTGCTGGGCAACAGAGGATCTTGCCAGTGTAGTTATGTGACCCTAAATCTGACATACTTTAAACTATAGCTCTCCTGTTACGTCATATCGAGATTCCAGTCAACCGCCATAGTCTTGACTTTTTCATTATGAGGGCTTCATCTTAACAATATAGCTCTGTAAAAGCTGAAACATTGAGGTACCTATGCTCATTGGTAGCCTAGAAGCCTGAAAGAATAAACATGGCTCTCTAATCGTTTAACATAAGAGAGAGACCATGATGGGCAGGGATGGTGGGGGGTGGGGGGCAATGGGAGCTACTGCTTCATTCTAAACCCATTTTCAGGGATGCCAACTGAAAATTCTCCAAAAGACATACAAGGACATGCTAACCTCACAAATCTTTATTTCTCTAAGGATGGGAAAGTCCATCTGAGATTATTTTTCGATAAATTCTAGAAGTGGTTTTGGAGATAACATTTAGATTGTCTTTAAACATGTTTAGCTAACTACTGGTCCCTTTTTTTCAATTTGGGAATGAATGATATCAAATATTTATGAGGCTAATTCATTCAGATTCGAGATCAAAGACAAGTTCTTCCTGCAAGTCTGGATGAAGTTACAGCTGCCGTAAAGGCACACCCATCCCTGGGTTTCCTTTGATATTGCAGTCAGTACAGCTCATTAGGGAGACCTGGAGCGTGAGATGTGTAGGCAGATGCTATTATCCAAAACTTTGATCTGCCTCTGGCTACTTATTTGCCCCAAAGCGGTTCTCTTCTCTCAGTCTCCGTTTTCTCATCTGCAAAATGGCAGAGCTACAAATAGAATGTGCTTCACAAAAATTATTGTGAAGACTAAATGAGTTAACACATTTCTAGTCCTTTCACTGGCACCTGGCAGGGACACTCAAATTTTAAATACCATTGTTATCATTTGTTTTCTTGGGCTTTTTGAGAGGCTGTAGGTTCCAGAAAGATCATTTCTCTTTCTGCCCTTTATCCTTAGTAATGAGCACATGTCTAGATGTGGAAAATGATCAGTCCCTATTTATTAAATGAGTAAATGAATGCACAAGCCTTGGTATAATGAGAATGGAACCAATGACTAATTATAACCACTAATGTTTGTTAACTTCCATCATTTTTCTCTGCCAATTTCCTTATTCAGATATGATATTCTGTATTGTAGACCTCTTCATAAGATCTCCACTCAAAGACATTTTTACACAATATATTCCCCCCAAACAAGGAAAAGAATCTTCTTAGACATTAATTCATTCAGTAAGTAATTTTCAGCACCTGCTATGTATACAAACTAGCACTGAAAAGCATTTAAAGAAACATCTCAGGTACTCAGTTTGTCCAAAGAGCTAAAGTATCTATGGTTATAAACAGTGAATTAGAGGTATTGCTCGTCACTGCCTCTCTTCAGTATTCTAAGTGCAGCTTGGCTGTCTCTGGATCTATACTGCAATGCCACGGGGAAAATCGATAATAATAACACAAGATGCTGAGAGTAGGGGTATGGTTTCTCCATTTTCTAAACTAATCTAGTCTGAGACTTCCCTGTGAACTGGGAAAATATTGAACTATCCAGGATTTGGGTAAATGCTGGCAAAGAATATACAAAAATAATATACAAAAAGATTTTATTTTAGTCATTTTAATGGAATATTTAATGGAATGAATACTTGTAGATTTGGCATCCTCACATTTCCTTTAATTTTCTAGCCAGAGCAAAGTGTCGATTTGGCAATTTTCTCCTTTGAGTGTTAATATTTCTAAAATGGAAAATTTGAGTAAGAAATAATCCAGGCTTGTTCCCTTCACATGCCAAAGAAGCATCATATTTTAATTGTCAATTACAAATTTCATTTGATTCTCGAAAGAGTGCCATATGCTTCATGTGAATGTCATAAAATTTTCTCTTGAGTTCTATTCAATTTTATAACTAATACTTTTGCAAAACCTACTCTTTAGAATAACAGTGTTAATAAAGTAAATTATCTGCAAGCTAGGTCAAACCAGGCATTTTTCATGGCTATAATTTTCTAAAGATTTAGCTGTATGGGAGTTTTTTTTAAGATTTATTTATTTAATTGACAGACAGAGACCCCAAGTAGGCAGAGAGGCAGGCAGAGAGAGAGGAGGAAGCAGGCTCCTGCTGAGCAAAAAGCTGGATGTGGGGCTTGATCGATCCCAGGACCCTGAGATCATGACCTGAGCCGAAGGCAGAGGCTTTAACCCACTGAGCCACCCAGGCGATTCTATATGGGAGTTTTTATATGCAACCTGAATCTTGCACATTGCAATATTCAGGGTAGGATTATTTTACAGACTGCAATATTCAGGGTATTTCAATGGTAACAATGAAATTGATCATATTACAAATCAGAGAATACTGTGAATCAGAAAGTCAAATTTTACTTAGTCTTGCAGAAATCATCAGGATTTTGCCCACTTAATCAAGACTGATGCATATAGTTGAAGGGGGAGAAAGTCCTTGAATTTTAAAAACTACTGTTTTAGTCAGGATAGACTAGCTGCCAGGAGACACCATCAAATTCTCAATGGCTTAAAACCACACTCACACCCTCTTGGTGTCAAATGCATTTCAGCTGGGGGCCTCTCTCTTCAAAGACACTAAGGAACCCAGGCTGACAGACTCCATTACAGCTCACATTTCCACACTTCCTGCTTCAGGAGAAAGGCAATGCCAGTGAATCACATCCTGATTCTTAAAGCTTCCTGACAAGGCAAGCCACAGGGCCAAGCCTAGCTCAAAGAGAACAGAAGAAGATAATCTTACTTTATGATGTGCCTAAAAAGAGGAGCAACAAAATACTTATTACACAAATTAGCCCTAAAAGTGTGACTGTGGTCATTAGTGCTACAATTTGCATCCTTTTTTGTCAAACACCTCATTGTTACTTATAAAATCAAGATATTTCTTTAAAAAAAAAAAGAGAGAGATTTCTGTGATATGACACCATTCTATCTTACTGGTTACCTGATTAATTTGAGGAGCAGGATGGCAATTCTTAAGAATTCAGTGATTTTAAGACTAGTGATAGTTGAGTTCTATTTCTTTCTTTCATATATTTCCTGACCTTATATCAACAGGATCACATGAATTCCCATACTGAGTCAGATCCATGGTCATTCCACCAAAAATTTTATCCTTGGCCAAAAAATGAGTCACTTCTATTATTTCTCCATTGTTCTTAAAGAAAAATGATGGAACTATTATAAGAATTGCTATTTTAAAAATAGATGAATCTATTTAATATGCATAAAGATGAATATGCACTTTCTAAAAATCAAATATTTCTTTCCTGAATTTCAACAAATCCAAGTGAAAAATACAGTGTATTAAAAATCAGTTTTAAAGAAGTATTTTTAAAATGGTTTTGAAAGTTATAGAAAAAAATAAAATAGATACTTTTGAACAAAAGTGAAACTAGTGATTCTATTTATTCAGTTTCATAATTACAGGTCAAAAAAACTGTGGAATTTACTTTTAGAATCACAGCATTTTACTTTTTTAAGTAGTTTCCACACCCAATAGGGGGCTCAAACTCACAACCCTGAGATCAAGAATCACATGCTCTACCTACTGAATCAGCCAGGCACCCCTAGAATCATAACATTTTAAAGCAGATAATTCCTCTGGGACCCTACAGCTCAGCCCAATCATTAACAAATGAAGAAACTGAGAACCAAGAAAAATTCTGGTAAATAGGATAAACTAAATCCCTGCCTTCCTAATATTAAATTTAATAAGGGAAGATACCAAGCTAGGAGTTCTACAACCCATTAAATTTAATAATATATACAATGTGTCTGCAATGTAGTAAGTACTCAACATTATTGTCATTCCTTAATATTTTATTCCCAAGTACACCTGACATATAAACATTTAGCTTCTGATTAAACACTTCCACACTTATAGAGATTTCAAGGCAATTAGAAAGCTTTCTTGGTTATATTTTTGAAAGGTGTTGAAAGAACTTAGATATTAGTGACCATAAATTGTCACAGTTTATTCTATTTCTTTCTAATTATAAAAAGATATAATGGTGTGCCCGCAATGATAATATCATTATATTTGGTTGCTTTTCTTGTATAATGATTCAGAATTCCACTTAAAATATTTTTCCTATTGAAAGACAGACTTAGATGCGGTATTTTCATTGGAAACACTAAAATTTATGTCCCATCTAACTGAAATCACCAAATTTCAAAAATTGAGATATTGTGACTTTCATTTTTATCAGGGTAATGATAAAGGCTTAGATTTCCTACTTAAATGTAAACTTGGTCCATGTCATTTGGCAGGGAGTCTGGGAGATAATTATGTTTGGAATAACACATGCCTTTTTCATCTCATTATCTTCTTAATGAATTATCAAAGAGTATAGTACCTGCAAAACAAAGCATTCATGCAAGTATTAGGCACAGTTTTATAAAACAGAGACCCAAAATACCTGTAAAATATGACAAGAAGAAATAAATTTAAGTAAATGTTTGCAAAATAAAAACCAATGTAAAAAACTATTCTTTGAGAAGAATGAATTCATCATTATATGTCTCTGTAGCAGAGGCTTTTTTAAGGAAAAAAAAAAAAGACTGCCTCTGGTAGCTTTAAATATTTGTATAGTATTGGTTTTTGACCATATAAAATTAATTTGTATAAATGATTTCAAAGGAAACCAATAAAGCTATGGATATAATCCAGAAAGAGAAAGAACAGTAAACAACCCTTTATTATTGTGAGTAGGAAAACTACCTGGCTCTTATGGAAATGCTCCAAATGACTCACACTGCTCTTAAAAGTTTCCTTTCACAGAGTCAATTATCAGCATTTTTAAGTAATAAGCTGTTTTCAGAAAAATATATAAGCTGAGAGCAAATCAGGAAGAAAGGACTAATACATGATGAGAAATTTGCTATTACAGTTAGGTCATCAAAACAAAAGTCTCACCTGTCTATATGACTTTGATTGACACATTCTTAGGGTTTCCAATTTATATCTTTACACATGTATGTATATATATTAAAAATACATTTATGTAAATATATAAATAAACCTGTATGTTTTGATGGGGACTGCCAAATTACCCTCCATGGTTGGTGAACCAGTTTATACCTAAGTCAGTGTAGAAGAGTGTCAGATTTCCTTGCTATGACTTAGAAACTTTTGGAAATTTACCATTTTCATTAAGGTAAAGGAATATTTCACTTCTCTTATTATGAATGATATTAAACACCTTTTCATATATTTTAAAACAATTTGCATGACATTTTCTGTGAACACTTAACATTCTTTGCCCATTTTTGTTGTTGTTTTTATTGCTGGATTGTTAGTCTTTTCCTTTCCCATTTCGATGAGTTATCTAGTTTCCGGGGGAGACTAACACTGTCCTATAATATAAATTGTAAATGTTTTTCTAGTTTCTCCTTTGTCATTTGAATTTACATACATTAATTTTTTCTATGAAGAATCTTAATATTTTTGTGTTGCCAAGTTCATCAATTATTTCTTTCGGTTTAAAGATTTTTGTGTCAGTGATATATCATTGAAGAGAGTATAAAGAACTCTGCCATGTTTCTTTCATAACTTTGTTTAAATTTAAACCATTCTTCATTTGGAATTTATCTTGGTTTAATGAGTGAAGCTTGGACCTATTTTTTTTTTTTTAATTCCAGATAGACATCTAATTGTCCCAGCAATTCCTGGTTCATTTTTCCCCACTAATTCCTATGTCATAATTTAACATGATAAATGTCCATGTGTATTTGGGTTGATTTCTGTAACTTTTGTTGTTCTGTTCTTTTGCTCTCTCTTCCTTTTCATGAATAAGTCATTATAATGTGTTTTAACCTATTAAGGCTGGTCTGTCTCATTCAATTGCCTTTCTTTTATAGAATTTTGTTTCATAGTGTCATTTATTTTTTCTTCCAAACTTTAGAAAAATCTTGTGTAATTCTGAAAAATAAAATCTTATTGGGATTGCTTTTATTTTATTTATAAACTAATCTAAGACACAACTGACAACCTTATATTAATCTTCCTGTCCACACAATATGTCATTCCATTTTTATCCTCATGTTTTCTTTTATGTCCTTAAGGATAGTTTTATATTTTTCTTTGTTTTGTGAATTCTTTTTTTTTTTAAGATTTTATTTATTTATTTGACAGAGAGAGATCACAAGTAGGCAGAGAGGCAGGCAGAGAGAGAGAAGAGGAAGCAGGCTCCCAGCCAAGTAGAGAGCCCGATGCGGGGCTCAATCCCAGGACCCTGAGCTCATGACCTGAGCCGAAAGCAGAGGCTTAACCCACTGAGCAACCTAGGCGCCCTGTTTTGTGAATTCTTATTACATTCACTCCTCAGAAGTGCAATTATAAATAAGGTCTTTGTACCTTGTAACAAGTTATCATTTACATATAAGGGAGCTATTGATTAAAATGGACTATACTTTTACCTTAGTAACTTACTATTTTTTATCTTTATTGAGGAAACACCGACAAATAAAGCTGTAATATAGTCAAAGTATATAACATGACGATTTGATACACACAAGCATTATAACAGGGTTCCTCCAATAACAACACTTTTGTTGTTTTACCTTTCATTTACCTTTCATGTGTGTGTGAGACCTTAAGTTCTACTCTCCTAGCAAATTTTAATTGTACAGCACAGTATTATCAACCATGTCACCATGTTATACATTAGACCTTCAGATCTTATTCATTTTAAAATTGAACATTTGATCCCTTTACCAACTTCTACCCTTTTCCTTCCATCCCCCATTCCCTAGAAACCACCATAATATTCTAATGAAAAAAAAAATTCTTCTTCCACTTGGACTAATTAATCTAAAATAAGTGACTGGGTTTAATAACATTGAACTACTTCTGTATTCCTGGAAAAATCCCCCTTGGTCATGATATATTTTTTTATATGGTACTGATGAATTCTATTTATCTAATTATAATATTTAACATTGAAATGCATGAATATAAATTTCTCTAGCACAGTTTTTGTGTAATTGCCATTGAGTTTTGGTATTCATGGTTTAAGTAGATTTTGGAAATAGTCTCTTTTTTTCACATGCTCTGTAATATTTTAGTAACATGAATTATAATTTTAAATATTTATCTTAATGTCTGGCAGGAGGTTTCTGATAAGAGTTCTTATACCTGTTAAAACAGCCTGATTTCTTCACCATTTTTTCTTCTGCTATCTTTTCTGACTTAACCACAATATTTCTTTTTATAATTACTTGACCCTCAGTTGTCACATTTTCGTATAAGATATTTTCCTACTTGCATAAGAAACACAGTTGTATTAGAGGCTAGGGCGAGTTTCAGCTGTCACAAAAAGTATTTTCTGGACGAAGAAGCTTAGGGCTGCTCTGTATATTTCTTGGTGTACCATTGCCCCCACCCCCGCTTCTTTTTGGAGGTGAACTAGGCATAGTAGGGTGAAGATGGGGAATGTGGTTCCTCCACCACTCAGTGCCCCAGTGATCCTCATTTTACAGGAAAGATTTTTTGTCCCTTCAGGTAGACCCCTCAGTTTGAGGAAGTTTACTTGTGCCATTCTCTCTGGACTCTGCTGTACCTGGAGTCCCCCCACAAGGTCTCTTCACTTTCCTCATCTTCCTTTTGATGGCTCCTCTAAGAACCCAATAGCTGTTAGCCACCTTTAAATTTCTGGTGTCTTCCTTCTAGTTTTCAATAGAATTTACTATTTTTATTTCCTTTCCTTGTTACTTGTGTATGCTTTCTAGAGCAGACAGAGAAAATGATGAGTTACATAGCCATGAACCAAGAAACCTAAGAGTACTTTTAAAGAAAAGACTTAAAAAAAACCTATGGAAACTGATGTTGATGGCCTGTGATTCTGATAGTGGCCAATATTCATTCACAAATAAAAATTATTTGGCCTCTTCATTACTTGGAATTCCTGCCATTGTGAAGTCTAGGAAAGACTGACTTTTCTCTTTGTTGTGCTGTGTATCACATCTAGGAACACTTCAGCCAAATTGGTGCACATTTACTTTGTGGTAAATAAATATGACTTATTTAAATATTGGATTCTCCTTAAGACAAATTGTGAGTACTCAATAACTTTGTAAAGCAATCCATCATTAAACAAAAGTACTTACAATATTCATAAAATATAGAACTACTATTATACATTTGGATTTTAATGTTTTACCATGCCTGTTTTACTTAAAATATTTCAAGAATACATCATTACTATGTATCATATTTTATTCAACTGGCAAATATACTTAACAAATAGAGCCATGAAGTGTGGTTTTAAAATATCACCCAATCACAATCAATGCAACAAATGAAAATTTTATATATTCAATAATCTTATTCTGATATTATTTGTATGCATATGCATGGAATCTCATCAAGATTATGTAGAAGTTTTCCCCCAAAATCGATCTCCTCAAATAATGAAAACAGGATTGGATAGTTTTCTGATGGCAAATTTTAAAGATTTTATTTTACTTTCATTTTCCTCCAAGGCACACTGTAAATATTCTGTAGTAAATTGTGATTTGGAAATAACTAGTAATGGAAATATCACTGATTTATCTTAAAAAATTTCTTCACATCAAATGAAAAGCCAAGTTCATAGATAATCTGAAGTTAGAACTGAGTTTTTTCATTTTAAAATACACATTTACCACTTACTCTCAAATATGACATTTACATTTAACCATGTTATATGTTAGGGGGAAAACTACATAAAATGCATGGAAATCTTTTAGAAGTTATTGGCAATTTAGTATTCAAAAAATCAGGCTTGGCAGCCATACTGCCTGGATTTGAGTCTTGTCTTTACCAATTAGGAGCTATTGTGACTTCACAAATAATTAAATCTCTCTACCTTAATTTCCTTATCCATTAAATACTCCCTTCCACAATTTGTTCAAAGCAAATTGCTGGGAGGATAAAATGAGTTAATATATATAAAGTACTTACAATAATGCCTGGCACAGAGTGGTAGCTCTTACCATAGGAGGCTTCCTAATGTTGCAAGAACACATTTTGAATAACTGATCTATTTGAAGGATAGCATAGTCTTCACTATGATATTTAAAAGCTAACCTTGAGATGAAAGAAAATAGATGCATCTGATTAAAGACCTCCCACCACAAAGGAATTTTTGGAAGAAGGGAGGACAAAGGCTCCAGATACTTAGCACAGAGGGAATTACCTAGCTTGAGGGATTAGATTTGTCAATGCTAAAAGCCTCCCCCAAATTATCTTTATTTTCAATATTATTTTATTTGCCAAAATGTAACCTACATATCATATTGAACATTATTATTTTGACATAGACCTAATAGAGAAGGAAGGTAGTCAGAGGAGAATATAAAAGCCTGCAGTATGTGAGAAATAGCCAAACATAGTGCGTTTTCCGTGTACTATATCATAGTTAATGTTTACAGTAGATAAAAAAGGGCAATGTATATCTATGTCAGAATATCAGATATGAAGCCTAGGTGAGCCGAGAATTTCATTTATATTATATTACAAGAAACTTAAATATTTTTAGTCATCATTTTCCTGAAATACTGTATCAAACTTAAGGTGCCAAACTTCCAAAAAGATGTACAAGACCTCTAAGCTAGCTTGAAAATGAAGAATAAAGAAAAATTAAGAAATATTTAGAAAAGAAGTCCTAGAAAGAAAGTTACAAGTTACAGTAGTGAGGCTACAAAGTAGAAGTCAAAATCGGCATTATCTTCCCTTTAAGAATGTGATGGAATTTTATTAAAGTGACATTAAAGCAATTGTTCTCTCTCTATAAAACAGGTCCCAACCTCAAGACCACTAGTTTACCAAGAAACTCTTCAATGAAATTTCCCTATCCAGAAAAGAGGGATAGTATTTCATTTACCACTCACCTCTCAGAATTGTATACACATAGCATGCAAGTTGAAGTAAAAGTACTATATAACTAAGGGATCTTATTATTACTTCCATTGATAGTTTTATAAAATAACCATAATTCTTAAGAAACCAGCTTAATTGAAAACAGAATTTTAATTAGAACTAAGAACAAACTTGCTGATTATCACTGTGATAAATGTGAAAGAGAGATTCTGTGGGGAGGAATGAATTACATTTTATTTTCAGGACCTTTAAAAGAAGAAAGAAAACTATTCTCCTAGGTTATTTTAACTATCTATTGGCATAAGTAAAGGGAGGGTGAAACAAGATCCTTTGAGTATCTAAGGAGATTTGAGCTCTTATGCTCCTGAATGTGTCCTAAAGTGACATCCTGCCACCCAAGCTAGTCCTCCATCGGACCATGAGAGGAGGACCAGCTTTATCCACATATGTGATCCAATGTTTTCCTTCAGTTTCAAAATGTATTGCCACTTAATATTCTTGAATTCCCATAACAGAAATTCATAATATTGAAGAAAGGATGTTAAATTTTAACTTGTGGCTGACAATGAGTGTTACTTGCAAATGTCACTGTTTTTGTCACAACAGTATTTTAGTTGGTTTTGCTTTATGCCTCAGAAACATGTTTTAAATGGTGCATGTGAGATACTGTCCCATTAAATCATGTGTTTCCACTACTATGTATTATCACTACAAAGTATCTTCCAATATGAAAGTGAAATGAAGTAATTTTTAAAAGTAAAAAACTGTATTCAACAAATAGTAGAAGATCCAAGGGTCCTATCATTAGTTATAAATAAACTTTATCTCAAGGGAAATCATTTTTTGTCTATTTTATGCTTTTATTCAAGATTTTTATCTTGATTTCAAATGGCTTGAGACAGCTTGCTAAGACTCAAAGAAATATTCAGGCATCAAAGAGTGTATCTAAAAGCATTTGTTCACTTATTCTTTCATTTACTCATTCCTTCAACAAATTTATTTACGTAATGTCTACCATTCACAGATGGGAGCTCAGGGACATGAAGATCAATAACGCATGGTTGGTCCTTCCCTTCAAGAAACTCAAAATTCTGTTTTATAGACTCATAATCAATCACTTAAAATGCTCCAACAAATACATGTATAAAAGCCAAGGTATGGGAAAAGGGCTCAAATAAATGTATGTGCAAAGTGCTAAAGGACACCTGAGGCAGATTTTTCATTTAAGATATACATATTATAATTGAGCGTAAGTTTTAGACAATACAGACAGATTATTTTAATACACAGAATGGACCTTTTTAAATTACATTCCTGCCAACTCCGTAGATAAACCAAATGGCCCAGATTGCTCTCTGTTCTCTGACACTCCCCCTTACTCTCTCCCCTTCCCCCTCCTCATGGAATAACATCAGTGAAGAAAGTCACTGGCTTTCTAGGCTTAGACAAATCAGGATTCAGTTTCCTTATTTTTAAACTGAGCCTCAGTTTCCTTATTTCCTTATTTAATGTAGATGATAAATTCACCTCTCTGAGTTTCTTAATGACAAGAAATAATAAAAGTAAGTGTATTTGATATTTTGTAAGCATTTAATAAATGCTAGCTACTATTATTGTTAAGATTTTGTCATGCTGTACTCTCTGTACTGAATGGCCTATCACCATCCACCCTGAAAAATTCTTTCTGACTCTAAAGCTCTATATTTCATGTAGAACTTACTTTTAACTTACTCATTCTTCTAATGTGGTTAGTCCCCTACTACATAGTTAGGTTTTTACATTGTATATACTGTAAGATGTCTAATGAATAGATTTTGAGTTGAATCAAGTTCACCTAGCCTAGAAAGAACAAAAGAAAGAAAAGAAAGGAGATGCCAAGAAAATGTTAAGTGATATATTAAAGTTCATACAACTAGTTAGGGGCAGAAGTGGGGCTGGAGCCATCAGGCTGCCTGATGCTCAGTCTAAATGACACTGTCTCTGAGAGAGCATGACGATTTATCTTCGCAGACCGGATTTATTCTCAGCTCTTCACTTATCCGGTCCTTATAAGGAATCAGTCAAATGAATAATCAGTCCACTGAATTGTAGCAAACACATTTACTAATATTTACTGACTGATAAATATGTGGATACGTACACTTACTTAGTCCTCATAAAATCTTATGATGAGGGCATTCATATTGTGCCCCCACTTATAAATGAGGAAACTGAGTCACAGAGAGGATGAGTTCCTTCCTCAAGGTCATGCTACTGGTGAGCAGCAGAGTCAGGGTTCAAACTCAGCCTCTATGCTCTTAACCACTGAGTGTACTGACTCATTTTTCATGTCATCTTACATACTCATTTAGAAGTACACAATTGCAGGGGCATCTGGGTGGCTCAGTCAGTGAAACATTTGCCTTTGGCTCAGGTCATAATCTCCAGGTTCTGGGATTGAGCCCCATGTCAGGCTCCCTGCTCAGCTGGGAGTCTGTGTCTTCCTCTCCCTCTGCTTCTCCCCCTGCTTGTGCTCTCTCTCTCTCTCTCTCTCAAATGAATCAATAAATGTTTTTAAAGAATAAAATTTTTTTTAAAGTGTACAATTACTAAAATATTTCATACCAGTAAAGCTTATCTCTTGTGAATTATTCTGTCTTAGTGATGGGGCAGGGGGGAGGGTCTTTGTATGATGAGTCCCTATTACTTTTCCCAGTAATTTTTGGAACTTTCTAAGTGCAAAGAAGCCTTTCTGTTCACTACAAATATTAAAAACAGAGCAGAAATTATATTCTACTCTGACTGCCCTTACTTTAATTTCCATATGATACAGGTTTGGGGTTGTCATTAGACCTCTTTTCTAAACATTTCCAGTTCTCCTTCTGGACCTGTGGATAGTGTGGTTTTTTGGTTTCCTGTTTTTTCTGTTGGTGGTGGTGGTGGTGGTGGTGTTAGACTGTCCTCTTGAAGTCAGGTATGGACCCTAGGCTCTGCTGGCCAACGAAATGTGAGAAGCAGTGATGTGCATTGCCTATGAGAGAAAGCATGAAGAGCCAGTGCAAAATTTTTACATTCCCTTCCCTTGCGGAGATGATCATAGACACAGGGATTAAGATAAAGCCTGAGTCCCAGAATAACCATGCAAAACAGAGCCCAGAGACTGAACAACAAACATTTCTTAAGTTAACTCCTGAGATATTTATGGCTACTACCCAAATCAGTTTATCCTCTTTTGAGGATAAAGTATGAGAAATAGTTTATATGGTTTGTTTATTTATCTAAAGCTGTTTAGTTTTAGAATAGTTAGTAAAATACATGGCATCCTTTGACTCAACTTTTATGCTTTTTGAGTTTTTGCAACATATGTATTCTATAAATGTAAACCATTAAAACATTTCCTAGGTATTAAGACAGCCTTCAAAGGTCAAATCAGCACCGAAATAGCTTATGCTTTCACTTCCAGGGATGTTTCCTGAGATAGGAAGTTATTCATAATTATACGTACGACTGTGTCTTGAACGTTGTGTTTGTGTTTATTGTTGGTTTTGAGTGGCTATGAATATTTTGTTCGCTCTCCTTATTTGCAGACTCCTGAACATATGGTGCTCCAACAAAGCATTTTCAGATTATTTTAATACAGCTTGATTAAGTTTTCAACTACAAGGTTTCCTTCCCACAAGTCCACTAGCTCTTCACCTTAGCTGCAGCACAGAGTGTCCGTGTCCATCACAGCCTCCAAGAACTGATTCTGACAAATCTTTAGAGGCCCTTCCAGGGACTGCTCAGTTGTTGACTTATTCCAGCTTGGATCATTCTGGAACTTCATTTTTCTAATGGTCAAGCCCTTGATTATTCAAACTCATGGAAAGAAACAGCACTATACAGAAATTCAAAAGCAGAACTGATCCAAAAGCCTTAACTATTTGGCTCTGGAGATCATTGTATAACATTTTTTGAAAGCAACATCTTTATCACCCCAATTTTGTAGCTCCTGGCCTTCCCTGGACATCTATTAAGTGAGCATGGAGGCAGAACCCAGCAGTGTCCCGGAGGAGGGAAGGGCTATCTGCCCCTGACATTTACTACCTTATTTTACCTCCAGAGTTGATGTGTTTATTAAATAGGTATCTGATTCCTCTGCCTCTGTTCTGTATACATCTATCCAGAAGATGAATATACTGGAAAAATCAGCCTTTCCAGTTCTTCAAAACATCCTCTGTGCCAGGAAAAAGCCATTTTTAATTCAGATTTTGCTCTCAGGTTTTATTGTATTTCTGTCAAATTTTTCCTGAGTCATGCAACTCTTTAAATGTTCAACTCTCTTTCTCTTTTTTGAAACTATGGTGTTTTATGCCAAGTTCACAATAGGTGTTTTTTAAACAGATAGGTAGTTGAATGGATTGGTATTTAATAAACATTATAACAAATTTTACAGTGAAATATTATGTGAACACCTTAGGTAGTGATCGTCAACTTTGGCAACACATTTGAATCATGTGGGAAACTTTTAATTCCTAGACCCCATTTCTAGAGCTTCTAATCAAGTTAGTCTAAAGTGGTCCCTGGAAAACCAGTGTTTTAAAAAGCCCGATAGATAATCCTATGTGAAGCCAAGGTTAAGAGCCATTGCTTAGAGAGAATTGCATTTCATTCCTCACACTTCTGTAGTGTTGTTGTTGTTGTTTTAACATTTTTTGGACTGGTGAATTTTTATTCTATTTCTTGTGTGATATACTTTTCTTGTGTGAGGTACTCATTTTCCTCTTGTCTTTGTGCTTAACTTTTCTAAAGGCATTGAAGCAGTTCTGAGGAAATCACTGTGTAAAGCTCCTAACATTACAAAATAAAATAAGAAAATAAAATTCTATTTATTAAGATTGCTCTCTAAAATAACATTTGTCTCAGCCAGAGACCTTCAGAAAGACATCTGTGGTCAACCAAGTTAGGTTTAAAACTTGCTGCAGCAAGGGAGACTGCACCCCATGGGTACTGGTGGAGAAAGTGTCTCAGAAGGGATAATGTAGGAAAGAGATACTTATAGGTTTGGGGGACAACCTTGGCAAGTATTGGTCAGCATGTGAAAATTAGGGAGTTGCTGAAACAGTCAGTGGTCTTATTTTTGGAACACAAAAATTTGTGAAGAGTCACTGTTAGGTCAGTTTGTCAAGTCTTCTCTTGGGATGTAAACGTTTGCGTGAACTAGTGTTAAAAGAGTTTGAGTTTCAGTAGTTGAATGGACATGACAGTTCTGATGTGGTACAGTTTTTCCTGTTTGAACTTGTGAGTTTTAATGCTCAGTTTTTCATCACAGCATAGCTAGCATGCAACAGAGCTTTTTTAAATTACAAGATTGGGGGGGATGGTTTTCCATCTTATAGGGTAATGCTTCCCTATCTATGGACATAGATCAATATATATTCCAGGTTAAAAGAAAACTCTAGAAGCCATTCAAAATCTGTTTAATAAAGTTTTTACTCTTACTCATTTTGTTACCAAACAGAGCATTGTTCTTGTTTGTTTGCTCAAAAACACAAAACCCATCATTGTAAATCACCTTATTTCTAACCTGTGGGCTGAAAGAAGTCAATTCTGGAGGTCATCAAGGGTTGGGGGTTGCAATCTTCATGAAAATCACAGAAGAATGTCAAAGGGACTATGACTCATTAAGAATGGTTTTCCTCCTGATTTATCCCACATTGTAAATAAATGGTATAGATTTAGAAGAAAAATAACAAGTAATATTTCCAATTCTGATGTTTTTATTTATGGAAATGCAGTATGGACAATTTAGTCTATATTCCTACATATAAAATTATAGGGCTGAATTTAGGAGTCATTTCACATAAATGGTTAGTAACCATTTCTTACTAACTAAAGATGTCTTTTCTATAAAAGGCATAGCAATATAGTATAAAAATTTGAGTTTCAAACACACTGCAATTGCGTTTTCCAGTGTTGTCAGCAGCATGGCTTTGGGATAAAGTCTTGGGGTGGAATTTTGAATGGGGCACCACTTATCATTGTTATCTGGGACACATCGAATTACCTGTGATTTTAGATTTGAGGTTTTTCTTTTTTTTTTAATTTCAATTTGAAATCACTCCAGACTTATAAAATGTTACAAAAATAGTACAAAGAAATTCCCAGATCCTCACCCAGCTTCCCAAAATGTTAACACTTTACATAACAACATTACAGTTTTCAAAACCAGACAAATCCTATTGATACAATATTATTAATTAATCTAAAGAAACTTATTCCATTCTTGTCGATTGCTACTGATAGAGTTTTTCTGGGCCAGGAACCCATCTGGAATCACAGAGTATATTTAACTGTCATGTCCTTTGTGGCTCTTTTAATCTCAGACAGTTTTTTCTTTTTCTTTCATGATTGACACTTTTGAAAAGTACTGTTATTTTGTAAAAAAAAAATCTGTCCATTTGGGTCTTTCTTTTTCATGATTAAATTTAGGTTATTTATTTTTGGTAAGGATGCCAGAGCAGTGACACTGTGTCTTTTTTAGGGTGTAGTATCAAGAGACATGATGCTGCTTATTCTCATTAGTGTTGATAATAACTTTGATCAGTCGAACAAAGTGATGTCTGCCAGATTTCTCCACTATAAAGTTGCTCTTTTTTTCAACAAAGAAACAATTTTAAATGGTGGTACGTGCCCTCTCTCCCTCCTTTCTTCTCTTCCTAAATATGATATGAAGTGATGATATGGAAAAATGTGAGAGCCCCCAATTAAGCTGGTGGATTCCTGATATTATTTCCCCTGCCTATTCTATATATTTTTTTTAATTTTTATTTTTTTATAAACAAATTTTTATCCCCAGGGGTACATGTCTGTGAATCGCCAGGTTTACACACTTCACAGCACTAACCATAGCGAATGATGTACTATATGTTGGCTTGCTGAACATAGTAATAAAAAACTGTGAATTATTCTAAGCAAAAGATTCAGTCTTATACCAAAGTGGCCTTTTACAAGTTGATCCTGGGGTCCTGGGATGGAGCCCCACAGGGGGCTCCCTGCTCAGCAGGGAGTTTGCTTTTCCCTCTGCCTGCATTTCCCCTGCTTATATGTGCTCTGTCCCTCTCTCTCTCTCTCAAATAAATAAATAAAATATTTAAAAAATAATAAATAAATAGGTAAATAAATAAATAAATACATCTACCTCCCCCCTAGCGGCAGCCATATGGGGGAGTGAGAGAAGAAAATGAACTACATTCTGCTTCATTCTAGAACTTAAAGCTTTCAAAATAAAACTGGAATTATATGTCTTTCTAGCTATTTCATTAACAAAAAAATAATTAAAGAAAATTGCATGCTGTGCAGCATAGAAATCCATAATAAATTCCCCGTATTTGCTTAGGTAACCCTTCCCCCTGGTTTTCTTTTTCTACTAAAGCTGCTCATGCTTGGTCTCAACCCACTCTACAATTTGTGAATAATTTAAGGAAAGTACCTTGAAAGCGGAATCACTTAGAATCCAATATACATTTGGCAGTGCAGAGGAAGGATCCAGACTTTCTACTTGGATAACTTGAATATGACTGAGCTCAATCCAAGGTTCACAGAGGCCAGAGCAGTGATCTCACACCTCTCAGAAAATGGGCAATTAATGGACCTTGAGCTGACTGCAACCAGAATAGAGCCTGAGAAGAGAAAAAGCTGCATGCCTTGCAGCTATGAGGGTGATGTCGAAGAATGTGTATAAGGACCAGAATGGGCTAGAACACTTTCTTGCAGTCAGCATCCTAGGCAAGAAGCAGGAGATGGATTTCAGAGTCACGGACTGTCAGATGGCACATGAGATGCTGACCCTGGAGTTCCCTCTGCCTAATTAATAAAGAGAAAAACCAGTCAGTAGATTTTGAAAACAGTAACTAAAAAGTGACTACCTTGTTCCTATAAATAATTCTATTTAAGTGAGTTATGTCTTAATATATTATTTGAGCTTTAAAAAAAGTACTAAAACTTAAAAATTTTTATTTAAATATTTTAAAGCAATAATAAATGATATTCACTTCATGTTTAATATCTTATATGATGCTTTCATACTTAATATCTTGCTTGATCCTCCTAGCACCCATGTGACTGAAGTTCTTCCCCCATTTTAAAGTTGAAGAAACTGGTCATGGAAAGAATGCATCTGCTTGCAACAGATGACATAACCAAAAAATAATTGGTATCAGGAAAAATAAAGCTTATCAGGATTTTCTCATATATTTTATCACTGAAGGTTTTCTCTAACTCAATGGAGGTTGGGAATACTAGTTTCTTTTTCTTTTTCTTTTTTATTTCTTTTCAGCATAACAGAATTCATTGTTTTGGCACCACACCCAGTGCTCCATGCCATATGTGCCCTCCATAATACCCACCACCTGGCTCCCACAACCTCCCACCCCTCGCCCCTTCAAAACCCTCAGGTTGTTTTTCAGAGTCCATAGTCTCTCATGGTTCATCTCCCCCTCCAATTTCCCCCAACTCCCTTCTCCTCTCCATCTCCCATGTCCTCTGTGTTATTTCTTATGCTCCACAAATAAGTGAAACCATATTATAATTGACTCTCTCTGCTTGACTTATTTCACTCAGCATAATCTCTTCCAGTTCCGTCCATGTTGCTACAAAAGTTGGGTATTCATCCTTTCTGATGGAGGCATAATACTCCATAGTGTATATGGACCACATCTTCCTTATCCATTCGTCCGTTGAAGGGCATCTTGGTTCTTTGCACAGTTTGGCAACCGTGGCCATTGCTGCTATAAACATTGGGGTAAAGATGTCCCTTCTTTTCACTACATCTGTATCTTTGGGGTAAATACCCAGTAGTGCAATTGCAGGGTCATAGGGAAGCTCTATTTTTAACTTCTTGAGGAATCTCCACACTGTTCTCCAAAGTGGCTGCACCAACTTGCATTCCCACCAACAGTGTAAGAGGGTTCCCCTTTCTCCACATCCTCTCCAACACACATTGTTTCCTGTCTTGCTAATTTTGGCCATTCTAACTGGTGTGAGGTAGTATCTCAATGTGGTTTTAATTTGAATCTCCCTGATGGCTAGTGATGATGAACATTTTTTCATGTGTCTGATAGCCATTTGTATGTCTTCATTGGAGAAGTGTCTGTTCATATCTTCTGCCCATTTTTTGATATGATTATCTGTTTTGTGTG